>JALPQI010025230.1:0-13861 GCA_025490895.1 Thaumatotibia leucotreta
TATCCCTAATCGGCGCATACATTTTAAAATCTTAAATTTTTTTTCGGTTAATTTAAAGGCAAGAAAGTAACGTTTTACCAGTTAACATAGTTTTACGGCCTATGGACAGTCCTAAAAAGTATTGCTTTATTTTTAGTAGAATACCTATTTAGTTTTTTCGCTAAGTATATTGATTTAAAAGTCTATGATAGATTTAATTTTTTTCAGCCCAAATGCATTCGCCACAAATAAATGCCTCTATTTATTAAAATAAAGATGAATTATTAATTTTATTCCAAATTCATACAACTAATATCAATAACGAAATAAACAACATTAGAATTATTAAAATTACCTACATAATAAATAAAAATAAAGTAATGTATCATGTACTTTAATTAATATTACGATAATATTTCATATAAAATTGAAGTAATATTTAGCCGTGTGGTGACGGCAGTAAGAATACATTTGTCACCATCCCAACTAACTCCTGCGGGTGTCGTAAGAATCGACAAAGGGATTGAAGTGTCACTGACCATTATTTGATAAAAGATTGCTGATGGGCAGCAGCGTCATCATAGTGGACACATTACTGCGATCGCCAATCCGCTTGCCCATCAGCGTGGCGATGGGCATTTACCTCCTAATGCATCTATACGCATAGTTAATAGGAGAGGCCTACGTCTAACAGTGGACTATCATAGGCTGATCATGATGTGATTTCGTAAAAAACACGAAGTTTGTTATGAAATTGTGTTAAGATATTTACGAGCAGCTTGCTCGCTGACGGCGCCGGTACTCGAACAAAGACTTGTTTAGGTTTATTGCCAAATATAAATATCTGTTATCTTTGGTTCGTAAATACGTATGTATTGTTACCGAGATAGAATTCAAATGTTTTAGTTTATTAAACAAGCTTTGAACAATTGTTGCAGAGAACATTAATTTACAATGAGTTTAGAACATTTTATATCGATTAGGTGATACGTTACTGTAAAGGTATTAAACCTTTATTTTATTCAACTTTAGAATGGTTGCCGTCTCTGTTATGTAGAAGCATCTAGATAGGGGTTGAGTTGAAACTAGACAGGTTTCATGTAAAGATCTATAATTGTGTTGCTATAATCAAGGATCGGACAAACGCCTGTCATTTTGAAAACATAACCCTGTTCCGTACAGTAGAGACTTCCTTATCTTATGATGTTAACATATTTTATTTAATAATGATGTTGTTGAATATCACTAACACAAAGTATTTATTCAAGAGATTCCAACTCTTTCTTACTTGTACAAGTTATATATTATGATTGTGACCAATAAACTATTTTAGGTAAAATTTATTAATATACGCGACATACATAACTTTAATATAATGAAGAAAAAACTAATATAAAAGTACTATCGAGGAGGCTTACTTACTTTACTGATTGTATGCTGAAGTCCTCCCACATTACCTTATAAAAAAAAACATGTAGCCGTACTATGAGCTGGCGCGGTGTTATGGTCACGTGATCACTTTCTAACCGTCTCGCTCGCGCCAATACGCAAGTACGAGCGGGATGGATATAAAGTAAACGCGCGTTAATAACGTAGTGGCAGCTCATGGTAGGGCTTAATACCGCGAAAATCGAAATTGGTAAATTTCGAGGATTTTTCTCTGTCACTCAAACGAAGGCGTCATTAGAGTGAGAGAGACAAATTCTCGAAATTTACGAATTTCAATTTTCGCGGCAAAATTTCGAGGATTTTTCTCTGTCACTCAAACGAAGGCGTCATTAGATGAGAGAGACAAAACCTCGAAATTTACGAATGTCGTTTTTCGCGGTAGGGCCGCTGGATGCTTAGCCAAGTTGCCAATCGCTAGCGCTTAGTAGCGTATCGTAATTTTTCCTCTCTGTCACTCTTTGATATGAGTGCTACAAAGACAGTTAGCTGCCTTTCGTGAACGATTGACGATTAAGCGTCAGCGATTTCATTGGCAACGTGTCTAAGCACATTTTCAACTTGGATTAGCAATAGCCATATGTCAATATTATAATGTAATTCAGTTTATTACATTGTCCCGATCAATTTTGAGGTTAAATCAATTCCGACCATTCACTGCACCTCGCAGTGATCAATGTTTCATTGAGGTGCATTCTCGATTCACTATACCGTTTTGTTATGTATTTGTATTGATTTGCTTAAATTAATGCATTTGTTAATTTGTTTAGTGAAGAACTTGCAGTTCTGATAAAAAAAAATAGGTAACTAATTGGTTCCGGCACCTGCCCAGATTTATAGTTCTTTTTACGATTACTGTAATTGTCTTCAATGCTGCTTATGATTGCAATTTTTTTTAATCTTATTTTAATATTTGAAATGCCTTTCCTCGCGCATCATAATGTAACCTATACGAGTAGTTATGAACAACGATACAAAGTACCTACCATTCGTTAGTAAATTAAAAAAAAATTAAACAAACTTAAAAACTGGCATAATTCCTTAATCGCGCACTTTTAGAACACAACCACATAATTTTTTAGGTAAAATGATTTATATTTAGTATATTAGTTAACTTAAAAATATAACTGCGAACGTGTTTCACGACTGTGTCAAAGACGTCAAATGCTATGGAAAGTCAGCCATATTTGTTTACATTTTTTTAGACTCTACTGACTAATTGTATAGGCATGTACACAGATAAAATATAGGGAAGATTCCGTGTATTAAGACATACATGAACAAACTATTGTCATCCTTCACCCCATCTCAAGACGTATTCCATAAGGAAAAAGAGACAAATAAAGTAGCTCTACTTGGTCGTGAACTCCATCAACGACTCCATTTTCTTGAACAATGCTACCAACCTGACTAGATAAAATGTCATTACTATTAGTGATGTCCAGTCTTCAATCGATACTTTTATCGTCAATAATAATATTTTTACCAAATTAGGTAGCGAATACAGTAGGAATAAACCTTATTTCCTACTCAAAATCACGATCTTCTTCGATCGTGATTTCAAAATCTACATTTTAGGATAAAAATAAAATCAGAAAGTTAACGAAATATTTTCTTTAATTAAAATGTCATAATGAGGGTTTCCTAAAACGTATGCCACTAGTTGGCACCACTTAGCCGTAAGGTCCCGCTAAGAAACACAATTATCTAGCCCCAAAGAAAGACTAAGTAAATGTTTTTTTTTTTTTTAATAAAGTTTAAATTTTTTTATGTATTTTTTTTAACTCATACAAAATATTTAAACCAGAAACTATAAACATAGAATTTAGACAAGTTTCTGGACCTGCTCCCGCCCTGGTGATTTCAGAAAACTCTCATTATAACATGTTTTATGGACTTATCATTCCTTAAAGCATACCTAACAATTTTGGTATGATGGCTTCTTTATAATTAAATTAATCAGTCTACACAAGTATCACATGAGCGTCATTATTAAACTAAACTTAATTTACTTGCTGGTTGACATGACATTGGATGATTACCAAATATGGTGGGTAGTACGTCAGAATGTAATCACTTATGCGCGTACCCTTGCCTGAAACAACAGCTTAAAATTGTGCGGAGCATATTTTTGAATACTCTTTAGGGTACCAGTCGTCTGCCTTTTTGATATTTTTGACCCATAATAGCCTTTGTTCAGTGTCCAGTGGAAACCTGTTGGACATTAAAAACATCGATTCATTTTTGAGTTGACTATCAATACATTTATCGATATCACGATCGGTCTCTTAAGTACCACACTATGCGATACAAATGTTTGAATCCCACTATTTATAATTACATTACGAATGTAAATACAAATGGTTTAATCACAAAACTACACATATGTATCCGACAACAAATATTGAATAAGATTTTCAGTTACTTTTACCTTAATAAGGTTCGAAATCTTAAAATTCAAGTCAAAACTAAATTGCCGGTGAAACGTAATGTCTTTATTTTGTTCATTCAGGTAACCCTGGCGGTTTTTACACCCTGGAACCACACAAGTCATCTCTTTTATCACATTCCGTGCACTTATCGAACAGAAATATACATGAAAAGCTTTATTTTAATCACTTTTACTATTTGCGGTTTAGGTGCACTAGTATACCCAAACAAAGATCGTTGACAGGCATTGCCGGCGTCACCCACAGATAAAATAGACTCGGTCTATCAATTTTATATGTCTATGGGCATGTACGAGTGTGTCATATTTTGACGAAAAAAAGGTTATAAAAGAAGACCAATCGAAACCTGTGTACGGGGATAGCACTTCAACTCCCTCGTGACTCGATGCGTTTTCTAAGATTGCCATCAATTGGCCGACATATCGGGCTAAGAATAGCGGTGACTTCGCATCGATTGATATCATTGACCATAGGGCACAGCCTAAATATAGTGTTTAAGGTACACTCGGATCGGATCTAATGTAAGATCGGATGACCGGAATAACTACTAAAATAGTAGTATTTTTTCCTCACTGGCAATATTATGCATGGCGCCATTTCACCCGGCCCCTCTCGCTAGTTAGCTACGAACGTTTAAAAAAAGTGTTTTTTTTGCATCTTCTTCTCCTTTCTTTAGAATTGAAATTAGATACTAGTCCGATCTTAAGCCAAGAAGGTTTTCGGTTGGGTGTCTTGAAATAAAATTAGTGCAAGTTTGAGTGTCGATTACTCCTAAGCTATTCGGTTGAGCGGCATCAAATATATTGAAAGCTTGATTTATTTTTTATCACACATCTGCAGGTGAAAGTTAGTGAAAATTCATTTATGACTTTTTTTGTGACATCCTTTCAACTCACCGAAAAATAGTCCGGTCTTACCTGAGTGTACCTTACTTTAGACATACGACGTAGGTACGTAGGGTACCTTAGAGTAAGCATTTAAAGGGTCGATTGCAAACAAATTACATAATTAAGGTAATTGTGCTACGAAAGTTATAAGTCATACAATTCTGCCCTGCTAAGCATAATAGCGATGTAAAAAATAAAATTTAATGCAGACATGCACCTTAAATTATATATCTGACGATTCCATTTCCAAATGCCTCTATTTTTGAGATATCGCTATTTCGCTTAGCAGGGCAGAATTACATAGTATACTCTATGTACAAGAACCTTTGGCAGTAGAAAAGGCGCTAAAGGACCATGGGCATATTTGTATGGAGAGTGGACCAAGAACCAACAGAAATGAAAGTGGTGTCATTAAATAGGTATTTGCATTTATTTCATTTCATTCTATGGGCACTATGTTCAATTCCATTGCAAATCGGAGATATTTGTATTTTAGTCCGAGTAAATACTATGATGATTGGTGCCTAAACTACGGTGATTTACTTAGAGAGTGCCCGCAGAATGCCTCACTCATATAAAATTATCCAATGGAATTCAACTTTACACCTATAGAATGAAATAAAGTACATAAACAGACCTTTTTAAAGACACTACTCCCAGGCTCCCAGCTCTGTTGGTTTTTGGTCCATTTTAACGCATATTCCTTTAAAAAATTTAGGGGAAATCGCTGAAGGAAAATTTCAATTTGTCACCAGTCCTAAAATATGAAAAAAATCATGAATGGTGGGCTTATAGAATACTTTAAAGTAAAACTATTTTGAACATATACGTAACCGGCCCAGCTGTTTTTCGATCACGAATAAAAATTCAAAAACATTCTGATTCTGATCCTGAAAATATTCCCCGTGTAAACTAGAGTAGATATTGGGCAATTTCACGCAAGAGTGTAATGAAAGTGACCATTTTCTCGGATGTTTATTCATTAATTGTGCAAATTTTTACTATTATTATGACTAGACATCAAAATAATACTTATTCAAATATAGATCTTCAGTAAATAAACAAACGATGAAATGGTCACTTTCGATGGTCGATGGGGTCGAAAAGTGCTCGAGTGGAGACCATGGCTAGGCAAACGCAGCGTAGGACGTCCACCCACAAGATGGACAGACGAAAGCGAAACCTTCATAAAGGTCGCCGGGACACGCTGGATGCATGTCGCATCTAACCGGTACATGTGGAGGTCCAGAGGGGATGCCTATGTTCAGCAGTGGACGTTTTATGGCTGAGATGATGATGATGATGATGACCCTATCGATGGTTGTGATTGGTTACATTTCAAGCTAAATATAGCGATGACTAACGGATCGATTGAAGCGATCAATGCTCTGATTGGATGAAGTCATCATTTAGTCATGTCCTGAAAACTAATAGTCACATATTTATCAGGCAATCATAGACATATTTATGTGTCTGAAAATACTGCTGTGTTTCGGTTTGGGGGTAAGATAGCCGGTGTAATTACTGGCATAGATAGAGGCAATCCATCTAAGTCCTCAGGGTAGGCAGCGCATAGACGATTTTTTAGGGAGGTATTTCGGTATTACTAACGAGAGTGTTAGAAGTATTAGTATTCCGTTTACCAACCGCGATGCATACAATGTTTTTCATTACACTTGCGAGCAAAAAAATCGTTTTAACATTTCTATTACTCCCTAGAGAATTTCACTTTTCTATTACATCCGCCATGCATGCAAGCATTGGCGCGCTGAGAAAGCAAGTGTGATGAAATAGTACATTGTGTATTAAGGGCGGTAAATAAGATATCGTGAACGAGTGTGAAAGCTTTAGTTACTTCACACGAGTTCATAATTCTTGTACCGCCCGTGGCACATACAATGTTTTTCATCACAACTGTGAGGCAAAACTACTCTAAAATTGTCTAAATCATTTCTAAAAATCAAGGATGACTCAAATCCATCATTTTTATAATAGAAATCCCGGCGCGGCGCGCCGCGCTAGTGCAACGTAATGTTGTATGAGAATCCTTGATTGCCCTAGGGCGTAATGACGCATCTACGGCGCGCATCGCCGCAGCACATTGGCGCACTTACCGAACAGGTGTGATGAAAAAACTATTTCACTTCATTACCCACAAAAGTCCTTCATTGAACTCACTGTGAGACTTTGTCAATTTGTCTACGAACATCCCACGATTATATTTCGACGGCTATTTTGATACTTATAAAAGCGTGTCAAAACAATAATCTATTTGTCACGGGACCATTCTCACAGCAATCAGCCGATATGGCAGTGAGTCATGCCAATTGATTTGGATCATAATTCGATTGCCCGCAATAGGCTAGGCGACGCGTATTATTATTGTACATACATACCTCCTGCAGTGTTATTCACTAAGGAAACCGCCTTGCTAACAGCGCTGTTTCAGCGCTGCGGCAGCGTCGAGCCTAAAAATGGTATTCACTAATGCACTTTAAACAACATTAGCGCTCGGCGACGAATGCGGCGTGAGCTGGAACTACACTGCGTCGAGAGTTACCGCCTACAGTTCGACGACGAGCTGTTCTACGTTAGTGAATACCGATTTTCGTAGCGCTGCGCTCTACGTCGAAGAGAAGGCTGTCTCGTCGTCGAGCTCGTTGACGAACGCAGCGTCGAATGTGTGAATAAGAGAATAGCATAGCTGCGAGTGTCGTAAGAGTAGCCGAGTAGTGACGACAGTAAGAATACATTTGTCACCACCCCAACTCCTACGGGCGTCGTAAGAGTCGACTAAGGGATTGAAGTGTCACTGACCATTATTTGATAAAAGATTGATGAAGGGCAGCAGCGTCATAGTGGACACATTACTGCGATCGCCAATCCGCTTGCCAAGCGTGGCGGTTATGGGCATTTACCTCCTAATGCGTGTACCTATACGCATAGTAGTAATAGGAGAAACCTACGTCCAGCAGTGGACTATCATAAGCTGATGATGATGATGATGACAATGATGATGACATGGCAGCATCACATGTTCATTAGGAAAAAAATGCATGAGGCTAATCGGTCAGATAAGTCATAATAATAAAATAAAACAAGTTATTGAAAAACAATAATTGGATTGAAGTTTTTATTGTCAATGAGGGTTTTCTGAAATGACGTTCACCAGGGCAGCAGCACTGAGGCGTCAGGTCCAGAAACTTGTCAAAATTCTCAGAGGGCCTATAGTTTCGTGCTTAATGTTTTGTATGAGTTAATAAAATTATATAAAAAAATAAAATTATATTCTAGTTAGTTTTTCTTTGGGGCCAGATAATTGTGTTTCTTAGCGGGACCTTTATGGCTAAGGCTCATTGCATTCCAGGTACTAAATAGTAGTGAGTTTTTACTTTCCTGAATACATAAGGTTAAAGTAAATAGTTGACCAACATACATATATCAAGAAATATAATACGTACCAATTGAAAAGTAAAAATGCACGCACATTGCTTCTGTCACAAAATATAGTTAGAACATTTTTTTTAAACTTAACAAAATATTATAAACGTGACTAGAATATTTATTCATTTATTCTATATCAAATAATAAGGTACATCATTAAAAACACATTTATAAAACCTTAGCAGTCCTCAAGCTGCTCCTGGTGGAAAAAAGCCCATAATTAAAATAATAACTGGACATATCTTGGCAGCTATTTTTTTTTTTTTTAATGATGTCTACTATAATTCGTAAGTTAATAGTTATTTATGTGGCTGGCGCATAATAAGAGGCATTAAACACGAGTGTGGTTTTATGAAACGAGCCGTAGGCGAGTTTCATAATAAGATCACACGAGTATTTAATGCCGAATTATGTACAGTCACATACATAACTTTATCTACATCCATATCATGTTTCCTACAATATGTACAGTCAACAACTCACCTGTGAATACAGGCAAAGTGCCAAAAATATGTAAACAGAACAACAAACAACAACGCCAAACAAAAATCACAAAAATAACAAATTAGCTGACATTTGCATTTAGTTTTTTTTTTTCATAGACAATCTTGATTCGATTTCGGATCCTAAATCGATTGTAGTATTTGAAATTTATAAAAAATGTATAGATTATGAATTTAAAATTACAAATCGACTGAGTCGATAATCGCAAACAAATATGAGAATTGCTATTTAGTTGGATGTTCCAAATTTGAACGTAATTAAATAGCCGATATCCGATACTTTAATATAAATATTACATAGTTACCACAGATTCATCAATCTTAATGTAGCTCATTAGTTCGTCGCTTACAAACATATTGTAGGAAACTTATGATATGGAGGTAGATAAAATAAATTAAATTACTAGCAATAAGTAACTTAACAAAAAAAAAGCAAAAATTATGCCCCGGGTGAGGATCGAACTCACGACCTTAAGATTATGAGACTTACGCGCTGCCTACTGCGCCACCGAGGCGATGATAACATCGGCGAAAATAGCGGTCACGTTTTGTTGGTGATTATCGGGACCTACTTATCGTATTACGTGATAAAATTAATAACTTATAATCAGATAAATAATGAAAGAAAATTATTTGGCCAGTCACAACACAACTTGAAATTGTATTTTTTTGCAAATAGTGCTTTAGAAGCTAAATAAAGATTATGATATTATTAGAATTCATCGCATAGACCTATCTACTTAACCTACACCTATCTACTTAACTGCAAATTGAGGACTAAACTAACTGACTAACCCCCTTATTAATAAACGTTTGTTAACTTAACAAGCCGCTAATAATTGTTTGTCCCTTTCGGTCTTATAAGAGCAAAAGGGACAAACAATTATTAGCGGCTTATTAAGTTAACAAACGTTTATGAATAAGGGGGTAAGATTTTGAATAATGTTAAGGCTCCGGTGTAGTTATTTTACGAAATTGCTCATCTTTGCGATAGTATATTGGAGTAACTAAAATGAATCCTGCTAGCATTTTAAGATTATGGGCATTTTCACTTCTAGGTTCGATGTCAGCTTTGTAACGACAATTACTGAGTCTTGAGAGTCTTCTACGGAAATTGGAATTTAAGAAAAAATATCATAGTTTAGTAAATAAATTACAGTACTTATAAGCATATTTCATAAAAATAATAATTCAAAAATAAACATTAATTCATGTCTAATTAAAATATTATGAATTTTATTAGAGGACATGTAAAGTTCTATTGGAAAATCTAGATACAGTATTGTATGAATCAACGTCCTCGCAAAACAAGGTTAATTATAATCGTGTTTTTGGATACTAAATAATAATTATATACTTATCAAAACAATTTTTTTTGTAATACCAATGGTACATTTTATCTTAACAATTGCAAAATACGCGTTAATTAATTATTAACAATTTTCACTTTCAAAAGTATACCGGACTCTTAACATATTCACTTAAATTTGAAAATAAGGATTTAAAAAAACAAATTCCCGTACAATAAATATATTTTTTTTCTTTTCAGGTATATAAGTATACCGTAGGTACCCATGATTACCTTCTACCTCAGCTACCTCTTGAAATAAACGGTGCATTAGCCAAAAAGAGCCTAGCCAAATAAAAGAAAGCAAAACATTCATAAACAGTGTGTGAATAAAAGAGCAATATCGTTTCATCCAGCCCAATACTGGCCAAAAATTGGCGACACAAAAAACGTCCAACCAAAAAAAGAAACTCCAATTTCAAAAGCATTGGACATATCCTCGCCAATACTGGCCGTAAAGAAAAACGGGGAATTTAAAAACAAAGCGTTCGAAATTCAAAAAGCAACCGTCGCATGTTGCCGGGCCGCGACCGCAACTATTGGCGGGCGCGTGCAATTGACAGGGCGGCTCAATTTATGGGCCGCACTGTCTACCGGCCGGTTGCAGGGAGTTTGGTGCGCTGGATGTGGCCGGATAAACTGTACACTCCGTTTAAACTTAGAAAACCCTTCCGATCCAAGAAAGAGACAGAAGGCTTTTTTTTGTGTGACGAAGGTAGGCAACTGAGCTCTCAGCCGTGATAGAAAGCAGGAACTGAGGCCCATGGACATAGTGATCAAAGAATTGCCTATGCGCGGCCTACCCTGAGGACTTAGATGGATTGCCTCTATCTATGCCACCAATTACACCGGATATTATTACAGTTACCTAGAATAACTGTCAAAATTGACAAATCTAACCAAAACTGAATCGCATTTATGACGTCATGGTTAGCTTCGCGAGTCTTATGAATATCAAGGCAGGTAGATCAATGCACACCGTAATTATGATAGGGCTTATCTACAGGTGTGCAACCACGAGAGCGGTTTCATAAAAGCGTCCTAGTGTTTGTCGCTTGTCGCAAGGGCGCTTTAATTTTGAAGCTAATAGAGACAACAAGAAAGTATTTTTTTATGGGGCTAGTACTACTTTTACGTAACGAGAATTTATGCCAACTTGTATGGAAATAAATTGTGCTTACAGTCATGTGCACGTAACGTATTTCTATCGCATTTTTGGATGACGTCGTTCGCTTAGGACTACGATAGTTTGAAAAAGTGACACATCCAGTACGTTAAACCTCGATGCAAGCCACTGTTTAATTAATTCTCGCATTGGGATAGTGTGAATTTTGAGTGCAACTGAAGTCAACGGTTATTTGTTTTGTCGTTTTAATTAACGCTTCGACCCGCAGTTTGGCACCCCTGCATTTTAGATTTTTCGATCTAAAACTATGATTTGACAATGACGTTTAGTTTAAAAGGTAACTGGGCAAATATGGTCCATGTTTATGGATTTTTTTTCAAAATACTAATTTGGTCAAAACCCTAGAGGTTACATAACTATAGATAATATATGTTCTGCACACATAATAAGACCCTGACTACCTACAAATTTTATACTTGAATTTACTTATACCTACTTTTTACTGACCATTTATTTATCGAAGATTGATGATTGGCAGCAGCATCATGAATCATAGTTAGAGCTCGGATTTTTGTGCGACGTCTCATACTAAATGTCATCAAAATGACGTACTTAAGTCACTAAGAGTGTCGCAAATCCATCCGATCTCTGAACATAGTGGACACACTACTGCGATCGCCAACCCGCTTGCCCAGCGTGGCGATTATGGGCATTTACCTCGTAATGAGTTCATACGCAAAGGGTAAGGAGAGGCCGTTGTCCAGCTGTGGACTGATATAGGCTGATGATGTATTTATGTACGTATAACTAGTTTTTATAGTCATCTAAATATTCCGTAGGTAATGTAAATGTAAGTATACTCGTAATATATAGGTAATTATAATTATATAAAGTGTAAATTAATACATATATCTGATGTCCAATGTGAGCGTTCCGTTGTCACGAGAAAATGGCAAAACATTATTATTTCTAAACGGGTTTGATAAATAATATTTTTCTAAAAAGTCCTTTTTGTAATTATTTTTAAATGTCTTTTGTGCTGATTGTTTTACTAAATTATTTTTTTTCCAAACGAGGCATAGGAATAGTTTTTCTGCCGCCATTTAGATGTTTTATTTTTAATATTATTGGAGGTAGCTGTCATAAAAATATCGGTCGTAAGTGTCATCATCATGGGTTCTAAAATGCGAAGGTCGCGGTTAGAAAACAAGACGTAGTCGACTCCTGTTAAATTATTGACTCCGGTATAAGCTACTTGAGTTTGTTTGCAAACTGAAGGCACATGAGATGTATGGACGTGCTTTTCTTGAAGACGCCATCACTTTCCGCACAGTCTCGGCAATTTGACTGAAAAAAAAATCTTTTTTTTTTTAATTTAAACCAGGATATTATAAAAACCGTAAAAGATGGTTTCTTTCAACCATAGAAAAAGATCAGTGTTTTCTTTAATCAAATGAAAAAGAAACTTCAAACTGATACAAAGCAACCCCCCATTTTTATTCAATTAAAGAGATAAAGTAATTAACGCATAAATCAACCCTCCATAGATCGCGAAAAAGTCTATCTTCATTAAAAAATAGAAGCGCGAGGCAGACTTATGGTTGGTGGGTTCTGTATTATTGCCATTTTTAAGTATGGGTGTATTAAGGCCATACCATACCGCATGGGTGTGTAGCCCGTGTGCGTGTGAGTGGTGTCCGCCCTGTAGCGTATGTATCCTTATATCCTTATAATATCCAATGGCGCACATTTGTCCGATCTCTGATGATTACAGAATAGTCGGCCTTCGTATCCTAGTCCATAGTGAACCTGTCTATAGGTGAATCAACTTTTTTCTGTTTGTTATTAGTTACCAGGGTTACGGTCGCCTGAGTCACGCTGGTTTTATGCATAATTATGCTACTTAACTATATAACTATGCAAATATGCATTTTTCTGGTGTTAATAAACTCTTTCCTTGGTAAACCATATACAAACATGGACTATATATGCATGTTTACATAAATATTAAGATAGCATAGGTTTGCATAAAACCGGCGTGACTCAGGCGACCGTAACCATGGCAATAACAGACAGAAAAAAGTTGATTCACCCATAAAACTGAAGGGTTTGAATCCCGCCAAGTTTTGAAGTCTTTGAAATTTTTACTATAAAAAAAATTTGACACCTTTAGAAAGTCGCAGATACCTATCCTGTTTTCTAGTTTAAGGTTTATTACGAAGGTCAAAATTTGGCTCTCATTTCGTTCCCAATCTACGGACCTCTAAAAAACGAATAAATCAAGGAGATAAACCGAAGAAAATAATTAGCTTCGGGATAAGATCGCTTTGATAATTAAAAATAAATATCAAATGAAGCAATCAACATGGGCATTCGATTTACGAGGGAAAAATTTAGGAACCCCCTCGCCGACGTCGGTAGATCATACAAATGAAATATATTTGTTTATAAAAAAAATATGTACCGTAGATTCTCGTATCTTCGCCTAGGATACCTATCTAGCGAGAAAAAATAAAGTTCCCGCCTTATTATTAAGGCAAACTCTCAGGTAGCAAAGTACATGTTTTTCATACTTGCTATTTAGTAATTTTCTGTGAAACGTACCCTAAAATTAATGCGGAACTACAACTTTTTGCACTAGGCGAAGATAGGTATCTCAGGCGAAGACACGGGGTTTT
>JALPQI010025231.1:0-22143 GCA_025490895.1 Thaumatotibia leucotreta
GAATTTATATTGCTGTCACAATGAACTTCACTTCAGTATACAGTGTGTCTTTCATAACGACATTGCTTTTAAGGGGTGAAAGTATAAGTCTTAATGAACTGAAACTAGCATATTTAGTTAAAGTATTAAAAAAAATTTTTTTTCATACAAATTAATTCGGCACGCAATGTATCAGTAATAACAATAACTAATAAATTAAACCTAACAATTGACATATGATTTCATTGAAATCTCGCTCTTAGTGACATCCTGACAATTACAATCAATTACCTACCTATTTACTTCCTACATGTCGGTGACACTTTTCGATGACAAGTCCGTCAAAAATCATGACCCTTGTTCATAAGAAAAGGACTTAACAGCCCAGGGTGCCTAGCCAAGTTGCCAATGGCTATCGCTCAGTAGCGTATTTTAGTTTTCCGTCTTTGTCATTCGTCCTTATAAGTGCGACAGAGACGATTAAGCGCTAGGTAATTTTGTGTTAACTATGAAGGCGGAATCCAGATAATCGGTTTGTTTCTGTACCGATTGAAAACTTCACATCGATTGAGTTGAAGTGTCAAGATAACATCAAGTTTGTTGATCAACAGACTTTCCTAATTTTAATAAAAATGTTTGAACTAGTGCAGTGATTTTTGATATCAGTTCAGTGAATAATACGTTTCAAAATGTGCTGGCTAAGACAGTAAGACACAGAAAAAATTGTTGATATAAATTTGTTGTGCTAGTGTAGTCCAAATCTCGCATGTTTTCAATTGTAGTATTTTCTAGTAATGGATAATTCAGTAAATAAGTTAACGTCGGCAACATTTCGCAGTTACTTCAATGATTTGATCGAATTAAAATGAAAACGAAACTAGCTTTTCCTCTCAGAAACGTCAAATAAATGTTTGCATTACATTGCTGCTCGAGATTTTTATAAAAAATTATTACTCTTAAATAATAAAGGCATTCGTTATATTATTTTACTAAAATGGTTAACAACACTTTAATCTATCGTTACTTAAAAGCAATGTCGCTATCAAAGACACACACTGTATATTGCCCTGAAGCTAATTGAGACAGGGAGATTAATTCGGGCGTTTCCCCCAAAATTGCCCCAAGACCAACAAACATGAGAGTTGGGTCATTAAATAGGTCTTTAACTTTAGTTTATTTCATTCAATGGGCATGAAATCGAATTCCATTGCAGAACTGAGATATTCATATATTTGTCAGCGTGAATACGAGCTAATTCAGTACAAAAAATCTGCAGATTTTCCACTAGTTTGTTAGGGTAGCTGCAGTTATAAAGTAAAGTTAGTAAATACAGGCTGATGTCAAAAGAAAAAAAACAAAAAGAAAGTGAGGTGATTAACATACAATCACTTGTGCACATTCATTTTTTTCTTCGGTATCCTAATTATTAAACACCAGTATTTCTGATAGATTGTACTCACGCATACAAAAATATGAATATCTCAGTTCTGCAATGGAATTAATCTTGGTGCCCATAGAATGAAATGAAGTAGATTTAAAGACCTATTCAACAATGTAACTTTTAGCTGTGTTGACTTTGGGGCAAAGTTCCATACAAAGTTGGGCATGGTCCTTTATTTCATATATTATCTTCATAATATATCTTTTATCTTAAAGTTTAATGACTGAACAAGTGAACAAATGAGTTACAACCTTCATTATATCCTAATGTTACTTATTTGGGCATGTTCCGTCAGTCACCTTGCCTATTACCGCCAGGCCTGTCCAACTAGCACGTTCGATTCGAACTGTCAGTGCCACCCAGGGGAGTACATCAGTAGGGCCCCCCACGGCAAGCGGTGACGCACATCGCACACTCGCGAATGTTGTTCATCGAATATCTACATA
Source organism: Thaumatotibia leucotreta (assembly GCA_025490895.1). Lineage (NCBI taxonomy): Eukaryota > Metazoa > Arthropoda > Insecta > Lepidoptera > Tortricidae > Thaumatotibia > Thaumatotibia leucotreta. The sequence goes on from JALPQI010025231.1 coordinate 1,867, forward strand.
GGTATTAACCCTTTGAACACCAGCGTCATCATATGATGACGGAAGTACATAAGCACTTCAAATGCCTGGGGCTCGATGGGTTAATTCGACCGCTGTCAGAGAATTGATTATAACAATAAACAATAAAAAGCAGCAATATAAAAAAGGTAGTAATTAAATATTTTTTTATAGGAAGCAAGGTTGCTTATTTTTCTGAAAAGGTAAGAGTTACGCGATAGAAAGAGAGCGTACTTCTACGTGACATCTGAGGAGTGTCAGTGACATTTGACATTTGAGGAAATGTACCTACTATTTCCTAACTAGTACGGAAAAGTAAACTTTGCGTAAATTTCTCTTTTTAAGGCACTTGTTATGAAAAAAGTCTTTCGATACACGTGTAAAAACTTCTATTAACTCGGGTGTTTGTCGCCTTCGTTTCACTCGGGCTCCAACTTTCACTCTCGTCGAAAAAAATTGTTTGTACTTGCATCGAAATTTACTATTTCAGTACAGGTACACAGAATTTTATTAGAGGTAAACAAAAGGTACCAAATATCTGTATATATTTCATTCTAATCCCACAGGTCCACCAGCCATCCTGAAGATCTTTTATAAAATGTTTTTAATCGTCGATCTACATACACCTTCAATGTTAAAATAAAATCCATTAATACATATATTCATTATTTTATAACAACTAACAAATGCGTAAACCACACTATAAACTGTCAGTACCGGTCATGTCAGTAACCATGCAAACCATTTTTCGACGGAATGCTATTTAATTCGTTCTTTCTTTGGTTTATATATATTATTGTATTTAAGATTTTTTTCTACTCCCGTACTGTTATTTGTCATTTACATGGTCGTGAATACACCATTAAGCCCCTACCTTACAGATGTCAAGATAAGTCTATATTGTCTATTCCCTATAAACGCCTTCGGGTATACACGCAGTGCGTTTTTTGCATTTTAAAACACCTCGTGTATACAAGACTTAATGAAATACATGGCTGCCAGCCTAATTTAAAAAAAAATCTGATGAACAGTAAACCATAGAGGAGCTTTTTTTTCATTTTAACCTCTCCCGCCCGACCTTTATGATTAATAAAATTGTGTTTGACTAAAGGTGCGTTTAAACCAAAAGAGCATTCGCTGTTCTAGCGCCTGTTCTACGAAATCAACCAATCACGTTTTGTGTACCGATCGAATTTCGTAGAGTGGGAGGTTAGAACAGCGAATGCTCTTTTAATTTAACCGCACCTTAAGAATATTTCTAAAATTTACAATTTTATTTAAAAATAAATGTGTGGTCGTAGAAAAAGTATTGTATGCAACATTGTTTAACTGAGTCAAAAAATGGTCGTGGCGTCTTTAATAACAATTTTCGGCTTCGCCTCAAATTGTTACCCACGCCACTCACCTTTTTTGACCTCTCGTTAAACAAGGGTTGCATAAAATACTATTTCATGCGTCTTTTGGTAGGTATTATCTCGGCACTTTTATGATAAAATCGTTGGAAACGCAATACATTTTCTTTTTGTTTACATCGGTGATGACATGTATATGAGGAATGTCGTGCGTAGACGACATAAAATCGCATTTCATGTTCTAGAGCATAAAAGTAAAATTGTTTTCTTATGCTAAGATGGGCTAAGGTAATCGGTCCCAACAGCCAAACAGTTAAAACATATTGCACAATTTTATTGATCAATAAAATAGTATAGCTGACAAAATTTGTTATATTTTTTATTTAATATTAGAATTCTGTATTTTCTGTCATTAAACTAAGTAAATCACATAAAATAGAAATCGATTATCGTTCAAAAATGCTCCGAAATGTTTGACGGAAGAAAACCGAGCATCTGAAGCCTGATCACAGGTTGAAAAAAAAAAAAAAAAAAGGAGTTGGCGGGTATTGGTTGTATATTTTTTCTTCTTTCGCTTTACGAAAATTTAGTTGTGTAAATTGCAGTGAAAAATGTATTTTACTATTTTACTTTCCTCGCAAATGAAGTGAAAAGTAGAGTATACAACGCGGTCTAAGTATACAACTTCGCATCGCTAAGACCAAAAACTTGCCTCTGTTAAAAATGGGTCACTTTATGCACTTGTACAATCTACGAGTACTATTTTTGGCAAATTGAGAAAAACATAAATCCACGGTTTCCATTTCGATATTACTGTTTGTTTGATGTAGTACTTGAGTAAGTTGATATAAATGTTATGGCACTAAATATATTGCTTTATTAAATTACACAGACAACATAACCTCAAGACGTAGCATAGCCGGGCAACCCCCTCTGTCACGCATACGGTGAATTCACTCCATATTAGAGCCACGCCTCCATTGCTAACTTCAGTCTGCGGCCGGCGTTCATGAGATAATTACGAAAGTTTTAACGTGATTTACGTCATGCAAAATGCATTACTGTTGCGTGAAATTGTGTGGCAAGAATACAAAAAACATCTAGTGTGCAAAAAGATGGTATTTCGTTTCACAAGTGACCAATTTTTTATAAATTTCAATTAAAATTAAAAATAGTTTAAGCATAAAATCTAGTGCACTCGTTGATGTCTTTTTACAAAGTCTCTTTCTAATACTTTGCACGAAGTATAACTCCCTCCTTGTCTAGCGTAACGAGCAGGTAGGCCATCTGAACTAGGGATGACCGTAGAGTATGTTTGTTTACTATCGATAAGGTAACTAAAGATAAATTAAAATCTTTATTCTCAATCGTACCAAGCAACAGACTCTGCGGTGGAGTCTCCGTATCCGAACTAGTGATGTCTATGCCTGCAGTCTGTTTACTATCGATAAGATATTACGATTATATTCAATTATCCTCAAATAAATTCTGGTTTAGTGTAAAGTGTAGAAGTATAATTTTCAAAAATACTATTATGTTAAATAATATTGTGTATCTTCTCTAAATGCCCAAACAAGAAAGAAATGTGGATGAATGCTACAAAACGGTCACATGATTGGTTTCCTGCTCCTAGCAGTGTGATATGTTCTCGACACTTTAAACCGGAATATTTCAAATTAAAAAAAAATAATAATAGACGAATTTTATATACAACGTATTTTAATGGTAGTTTCTTGGTTACTTTGTAACTACGAGTTAATGATTGTACAAATAAAAGTATATTTTGTAAAATTGTTTTAGTTATTGTCTCACAAAAGATATATTGTGACATTAATATTTGACCGCAACTTTGTCTGCGTGGATGATGATGATCAAATAACTATCCTTTGTCCTTTCCCGGATCTTAAACTATCTCCATTCCAAATTCCATCTAAACCGGTTTAAATGTGAAGATGAAGACACAGCAGACAGATAGTACAAATATTTGTTTTATATAAAATGCATTTCAAGCTAGCATCATCATAACCTAGTATCATAATATATCTTCATCTGCGAGGATGATGATGATAATGATGATGATGAATGAAATTATGAAATATCGTATGTCCTTTCCCGGGTCTTCAATAATCTCCATTCAAAATTTCATCTAAATTGGTTCAGTGATTTACGCGTGTAGACTCGGCAAACTGACAGACATACTTTCGCATTTATGGTATGCATTAGTACGGATATGGATTTACGGTTTTGTCGGTAAGTCACTGACAAATATCGAATTGTGAAAGCGATAGACATTGTAACAATCGATACTTTTATCGACATTCGGAAATCACTAGCGACCGGCGGACATTTTTGTTTTACACCTCATTGACCTTGAAACGACGAATCACAACACAGTTAGCTCATGTTACGCCGCCCGCACCTCAGCATTTTTGGCAGCATCGGTTTAAATGAAATAATTGTCTAAAGCTACGTCTTTAGGTTATGTTGTCTGTGTTAAATTAATATACCATAAACTTTCCGAATTAAGCCCTTTTGATGCAAAACTATTAGAATTAAGCCGTTTTATTGCGGCCTTGTGAGCTTATATCCAATAATACACAAGCTGTTTTTCAAGGAAATTTCACAAACCCTTTATTTATACAAAAAGTACAAAATAATAAGTAATTATAATAAAATCTAAAAGCTCATTGCTTTCTCTTGCTATAAGGGAGTGATAGGCCCTTTTGATACGGATTTTGGAATTTTAACATTTTAGAAGACAAAAGACTTATTAGAACTTTAAATTCATAACAAATATGTATTTCTCTACTCTTAGCAAAACTACATTAATAGTTAAACCAGAGTTGAAACTGGAAATAAGTCCTTTTGAAAAGACACTCCTCATATAACGTCTGATGTCAAAGACTAGTAATTGCCAGTAGAAGAAATTAATATCACTGAAAATCCGCAATATGTCGAGGGTCAAATAGGAAGTCGTCAGGTTTTAATTGTGTGCCACTACGTAAATTTGATTGTGTGAGTTTGCGACACTGGTTTTCATACTAAAAAGCCGTCATCATTTCACATCCACTAGTTTATTAATTCGCGGTTGCGCAGTATGTTGCCGTGAGATAGACTATCCGTCCTTCTTTTATTAATATAGTTAGAAAAAGATAGGAAGTCTACTTGCAATTTTTCTCAGTGCGGTTGCTTTATTTAAACCAAATCTGTAGGGTGGTTAGAGATGTTGTGTAATCCTTTGCCTTCATATTTTTACGCTACATAGTGCTGTCACAATGAGTTTCAATATCTATCGTACTGAAGTTTAATGGAGACAGGAAGACAAATTCGAAAATCCTGTGTAAATACGATGGAAATAGATTTTACAATGCATGCTCGAAAAGTTCGTTTTCTATGAAGTAAAATCGTGCGGAAAGTAGTTCCGTAATTAGTGGTTTAGTTTCGAGGTTTTAGTATACAATAAGGTCCTAATTTATTAGATGCAGATATTTTTACAGCTGATAGTATAATAAACCGCGAAACATTATAGCTTTTACGATGTTTTTTTGGAGAAAACGGGAAAACAAATTTGTTATGTAAAAACACCCTGTTTATGTGATTATTAAATGAAAACTCATTGAACAGATTCTAGTACCTCTTTTACGTAGGTACCACTTAACTGGAACTGGCCACTTAACGTCGATAAATTAAATACTAGATTGTCAATGTCATGTTATTTTCCGTTGGATTGTGTCGTTTGATGACATGACAGACAGTGTTATTGTGACATGTGATAATGCACATGATGATTTTTTTTAGACGAAAATATAATTTTTTTTTGTTAGGGAAATGAAATCAAAAAAGTTACATGAAAAGATTTCTTAATTTATATTTAAAGTTAATTATTTTAATGTAAAGTATCACGTGTTAAAATATCTGCAACTAATAAATTAGGACCTGCAACTAATAAATAACTGTTAGAGTTTGATAACGCAACCTCTTTTATAGTAAATATCCATCAATAACCAAGGATCGGACAAACGCCCGTCATTTTGAAAACATAATCCTGTTCCGTAGAGACTTCCTTCTCTTTTGTTAACATATTTTATTTAATATGATGTTTTTTAATAACACTAATACAAAGTCGATCCCTCTCTTCCCATTCTTTTGGTTCTTGTAAGTCTCGGCCTCCAATGCCGTATTTACATGTCCCTATACAGACCCCATTCAGGAGACGCTGAGACAACTCGACTGTTTGACCACCTGAGTTGGGCAGCAGATGAGGCGCAAGCGCGCTTTCCTGCTGCTGAATTGGTATGTTTGGGGGACTTTAATGCCCACCACGACTCCTGGTTGGGCTCCCCCTCCATTAATCATGCTGGCAGAACCGCGCACGCGTTTGCTCTAACCCATCATCTTTTGACATACTGAAATTTTGACGCAACGAACATTCGTATTTTAAGGTGCGTTCAAACCAAAAGAGCATTCGCTGTTCTAACCCCCCACTCTACGAAATTCGATCGTTACACAAAACGTGATTGGTTGATTTCGTAGAGCGGGGGATAGAACAGCGAATGCTCTTTTGGTCAGAACGCACCTTAACTGACACATCATCGGGGAACATCAGTCATGTCGCGATCGTGCCTACTAACGAAAAATACAGAACCCATAATATTACACGACCAAATTGCATCCATTGCCAAGTGGCTTAACAAGTCCGTGACTGTACATACAGAGACAATTTTTATTCCCTGACCTCCATTAAATTTCCCTGACAATTCCTGACTTTTCCATGACCAGTGAAATTCCTTGACTTTCCCCGGTTTTCCAGAAAGTGGCCACCCTGTTATATTGCAAGCCTAGTAAAAGAAAAATTCCAAAGAATGCGTAACTTTGGATACCATTTCTATCGAGCAAAGTTGTCGTAGTCATGTTTTCAATATTGACTGCATATTGGTCAGATCCATAAGTTGATCACATTTTTTTACAATTTGTTAATCATTGTTTTTTTAGGTGATCAACTGATTAAAAATACTGAAGCGCTTAGCTTAGGCGAGAAAATAGCTCCATTATTGGTCAATTATACGAAATCAGTAGTTATGAACTGGACTGACCTCTTCAACGGTGTAGTCGTCGTCATCGCTGTCGATGGCAATGGGTTTAGCCCCTGAGGCGGGCGCAGGCGAAGGGCGAGCTTCAGCGGGAGCCGGCACGTCGTCAGAGGGCGCAGCGGCGACGGGCGCGGCGGGCGAGGCGGCCGCGCTCACGTACTGTCGCAGCCGCTCCACCCGCAGAGGCTCGCGCGCTTCCAACTTCTTCAGGTACGCTATAAGACTGTGCTGTTCCTCCGCCGACAGCTCGTTGAAATTTTTCAACAATGTTTCTAAATCGGAATCCGATAGACCGTCCATGGCATCCGGCACGTCCGCCTTTTCCGTTCTGAATTGGAATGAACAAGGATAGTTAATATCGTTCTATTTATGCAAATACCAACTATGTACTTACACGTATTATGGTTATTCGATAATTAATTTAACTAACATGATATTCATGATAATTAAATTGATGCTGCCAAAACCTGATTTGTGCAAATAGCTTGGTATTTGCAGTAATAGGATATAGTAGTTATTTATTTTCCATCGTTCACCACTTTGTTGGCGTGATTAATATGTATTGTACCAAAATTGCATAATTCTAGTACTAACGGTCACTGATCTATGTTTTACGAGGCGAAACTACAAATAATAGTTACTAAAGAAACCTAAAAAGTCGACATAAACAACGGTGTCCTGTCCGTTTAGATTTTCCTAATCCGCGCGAAAAGTTTTGAACCCTTCTTTCTATCACAAGTAAACATTTATTTAAAAAAGGTTCCTGTTTTGTTACTATGTGTTAGAAAAAAACAATAAACTATTTTATTTTTTTCGTTTTAATAGGTATACTTTTAGCCTTCTACCCGGCCGACGAAGTAAATTTCATTACATTTTTTAAATAATTCCGGTGTTTATTTTAAATTCATGAAAATGTTATGTTATGATTAGATAAATAAGGATATATTATGTATGCTACAAATAAAGCTAATATCGATCATATGGGTAATTGTACCATATATTATTTTAACATGGTAGGTAACATAATTGGGTCTGTAAAGTTTTTAAAGGTGTACAATGTTTTTTATTTCTATAATACCTTCTGTAACACCAAGAAAAAACAGGTGAGTATTTTATAGTACGGTCAAATTTCACATTAAAATCGCAAAGCATGTAGTATAGCTGCATTTTTATTATGTTGTTTAGACACCATAGAGCAGTATAAAACTACATATTGCAAGCAAAAAAGAGTTCGATTTAAAAACTGCGAATTTTACGGTCATTATTTAGTTTCTGATTTTTATTAACATTACATGTTAAGAAGCGTTTAAAGATTAATACATTTCTAACAAGGTGGTTCGCCTAGGGCGACCCGCTGGTAGTCTGACAGTGTGAGTGGCTCGCGTAAGACGAGCTGTCAGGCCTGCGGCCCTCCGGCTGATAGGCTGACAGCGTGAGTGATTCGCGTAGGACGAGCCAAATTAAGCACGTTTTTAAGGCCTCAAAGTTTAGTGCCCAGTGTACCACTTTGTTGATTACCTACCTAAAGAAATCATCAATATCATGTTTGTGCCTATTTTAGGCCAGAATTTCTACTTTGTCGATATTAAGTTATTAGTCGTTTTTAATATGGGTGAATCAACTTTTTTCTGTCTGTTATTGCCATGGTTAAGGTCGCCTGAGTCACGCTGGCTTAATGCAAAACTATGCTACTTAAACTATGCAAACATACATTTTTCTGGTGTTAATAAGCCCTTTCCTTAATGAGCAACCTACAGACATGCATAACTTGCTTGGTTGCCTAATTTAAGTAGCATTATTTTGCATAAAAACAGCGTGACTCAGGCGACCGTAACCATAAACTATCTTTCGGTGAAAAAAAATGTCTCTAAGTGCTTTTTTATTATAACTCATCAAACTCGCAGAAGTGAAAAAACGACAATTGTGAATACGTTGGTTAATGTTTCAAACCTCAAAAAACACACTTGTACAGTCGAGTTCATAATTATATGAGCAAATCCAAGGCTTCAAAAATAAATGAGCATAGAAAGATACATATGCATCTGAACAGGTTTACCAATCAAAAATATGTGTACATATTACCTGTCATATTAATCTGAGCATGTGTCATATTAATATGTAAGCAACTGAAAAGTCATAAATATCTGTACTAATATTAGACATGACATGTTATCATTATCAATATTATCATTTATAAATTATTTTGTAAGTGGCCAGTCATCAAAGTCGATAACAACCTCTTTTAAATCGATCATAAATCCAAAACAGTAATCTTAGCACATGATTGATGCGACAATATGTCGCGGCGAGATGGACTATCCGTTCCTCTTTTATTAATATAGTTAGTAAAAGACAGGAAATCCGTCTCGCCGCGACATACTGTCGCACCAATCGTGTGCTAAGCGTGCTGCAAATAAATGGGTAAAAAACGCAAACAAATACTAATGACACTTCTATGACGTCACACGTAAAGTGAAAGAGAGAAAAGTGTAGTTTGACAGTACGGTATACGAGCCCCGATGCAGTGGAGTTCGTCTAGTTCGAAACGATTTTTACAAATTTTTGAATATTTTAAAAATGATCACATTATGCTAATGATAAATTGTATGAACGTTAGTCATGGTTAATGTACTACATTTCAAGAGACACAACAATCTGAAGTACGCTTTTGTTGTTTAATAAATCGATTTTAACAAACCAGTGTCTAAATTATATTTTCGTTCACCACCGTAATTCCGCGCTTATAAGCTTGACGCAAAATTCGCAGTTCATCAGGTGTACCATGTCGTCTTTAATATTAATGGCGTTCTTTACATTCATTGATTATTTACAAAATTAAAAATTGTGGAAAAAATTTAAAAAAATACCTCCCGTAAAATAGTATTTTTTTTTAAATTCTGATTTATTAAATCCAAATATATTATACTCAAAGAAACTACTTTAGTACTACTATTGAATAGTGAAGGTTTTGTCTCTAAACCTTTTCCCCCGGATGAACGGGATAATCTCGAAAAACTGTCTAACTGGACGAGAACATATGCATCGGGGCTCGTAGTTCGTGAAATATAAATTGGTAACTTTCTTCCTACATTATAGTAAAAATAAACATTCAATTTATTTTTCTCGAACTATACTCTATCCTTTCGATTGACTGTCAAAATATAAGGAAAAAGTTTTACGTTTCAGTCGATTACATATTAATGCAACACTTGTTCAGATTAATATGACAGGTAATATGTACACATATTTTTGATTGGTGAATCTGTTCAGATGCATATGTACTTTCTATGCTCATTTATTTTTGAAGCTTTGGATCTGCCCATATATTTATAAACTCGACTGTACTATCAAGTGGAGTGAATGCTATAAAATTATTTGCCATACTTTATGGATTTTAAATTAGGTACCTATTCAAAAGTCGAGATATTTTTTCATTGAAATAACAACTTCACGTCAATGTCATATAGTTCGTATTTTAAAAACAGGTTTGCTCGACTTATCGGGTTTGACCACCCAAAACTCGGTATTATTCTTGTGTAAGGTTAATAGTTTGAATATACAGCGTGTGTATTTGATACGGGCGAATATTTTAGTGTCGATTACTATCGGACCTAGGGAACCTACTTACATATATTTCTTTAAAAAAATAAGGTATTTGTTTTTTCTTACAAAATAATTGAGCACGCAATGTATTGCATCCACTGGTAGCCACATTAATTAACGTAGACATAAGTATCTAAGCGTCATACGAGTGTCATGTCAGTTGGACGGCATACATTGCTGCGGGGTTGCACTTTAGAAAAATCATTACACCTAATTAACAGCAAAATTTTACGAAATGATTATCTTATACGATTCGTAGAATGAGATATTATAGCTGGATTCATTATTCGCCCGTATAAAATACACACGCTGTAGTTGTATTCTCATATTCTCAAGCTAAAAAGACAGAATAGTTCTATGGATCACTTTCGTAAACATTATCATCATCATCATCATATCAGCTATAAGACGTCGTAAAATATATGATTAATTAAATATGAACAGTATGGTTGAGTATCTGTCGATACTATAATTTTTTATTGTTTTTAGTTTTTAATTACACTGTGTTTTTGGCTTAGCGGAATTCCGCTCGATCTATATAATAATCGATAAGAAAGCGTATTACCGATAGTTACCCATCCCTAGGTACTACGAGCCCCGATGCAGTGGAGTTCGTCTAGTTCGAAACAATTTTTACAAATTTTTTAATATTTTAAAAATGATCACATTATGCTAATGATTAATTGTATGAACGTTAGTCATGGTTAATGTACTACATTTCAAGAGACACAACAATCTGAAGTACGCTTTTGTTGTTTAATAAATCGATTTTAACAAACCAGTGTCTAAATTATATTTTCGTTCACCACCGTAATTCCGCGCTTATAAGCTTGACGCAAAATTCGCAGTGCATCAGGTGTACCATGTCGTCTTTAATATTAATGGCGTTCTTTACATTCATTGATTATTTATAAAATTAAAAATTGTGGAATTTTTTTTAAAAAATACCTCTCGTAAAATAGTTTTTTTTTTTATTCTGATTTATTAAGTCCAAATATTTTATACTCAAAGAAACTACTTTAGTACTACTATTGAATAGTGAAGATTTTGTCTCTAAACCTTTTCCCCCGGATGAACGCGTGCATCTTTGTCAGGGAGCTTCTTCTTTTATATACATATATAGATATTAAAATACACATGTCATTAGCATTTTTTATGCTGTACTCTTTAATTCGTTACTTATTAACTTTTTGATATAATAACTTAGATGTGCATTTTTTAGCATGAAAAATGAAATCCCATCCACGCACAGAAATATTAGACAGGTAACGAGTACAGTCATACTATACCACACCGGTTTTGATAACAACCGGTTTTTAAATGTTTGGCCTAAACTTGATAAAATTCATAAATTTCAATAAATTCTGCGGAAAAATTTCGGAAATTATTCCGAAATATTTGTTGTTTAAGTCTGTTGGTGTTTATTTTTGGTTTTATAACATACTTTCTAGGATTACTCCATTAAGTTACCTTATTTAAAGTTCTCGCAATACTCCTGCAATAACTGTATTATATACATATCCAGAGAAATTTACTATGAAACTTTCGGAAAATTAAGAAATTTATTGAACATGTTCTTTATTGAAAGACATAATTTTTTTGATTGTACATTATAGCATGTATTTCCTAGTTGAAAATATAAATTTCCATGAACAGCGTCTTTGTTATTAGCTGTTTAAAAATAATTTTCAAATTTCCGGGTTTTGAAATGTTCTCGAAAGTTTCGATGGAAATTTTCCTACACTTTTTAAAGTTACACCCAAGCAATCAAAGACGTGATAAGATATAAATTTGTGGTTTTAAACTACAGTCGTCTCACTCTGACTAACGTTGTATTTGTATTTTGTACGCCAATCCTTTTCTACCATTGACAGCCTGTTTAGAAATACGTATCAGCGTTTAACGATGCAACATATAACATTACATTTTCACAAATACAACATGCCTGAACACCCTAGACTAAAACATCCATACTCACAGAGGATCAACATGAAACCCAATTTATAATTAGGCTATTGGCTCCATTTTTTTCAATTTATGCATGGCTCATCACGGGAGAACTACATTTCTAAGAGATTTGGGAAATAAAGTAGGATTGAGAGAAAAAACTACACAAGACAATATAGTTCAACAATATATGATACATTTTCGAATAATTTGCAAAGAATAAATATTTTGATAATAAATATTCTCATATTATTTTATAAATAATGTATCGTATCGTAATGTATCGAGACAAATTCTTAGTAAAAAAGTGTCGGCTCTCAAAAATAGTAATGTTTGGTCACCGTAATTAAAACAAGATGCAATTCTCTGTCAGTCACACTTTTTTGTGAGTACTGACTCAGTCCAGTTTAGGTATAGGTCCGTGATAGTGTTTGACAACAACTCGCAGCTACACGACTTTTTTAAATCAATACACCAAAAAAGAAACGGGTAACTGCGAGTTGCTGTCAAACAAATGATTTTGTTTGTGCGTGTCTGTTGGAAGTCACCTTTTGTCGTTCTCGTCATAAGCCGATTGCAACATTTGCAACGCTGAAGCAGTTCCGCTGACGGACTTAGGCGTCGGAGTAACAGTTACTTTTTGTTCTATAGTTTTCTTGGATTGTTCTTGTCGTTTCTTTTCTTCGGCTATGCCAACCTGCAAATGAAATATTGTTACACTTTTCATCATCTCTAATAATACCAGTAGGTTCGAGAAGAGCAGGTACATTGATGGTGGCAAGATACCTGCGAATTATGTCGTTATGATTCCGTGCTCCTGCGGGATGAACTACATTGGGGAAACCGGTCGGAACATATCGACGAGACTATCTGAGCATATACGGTGTGACAGCCAGGGCTCTGCGGTGACGGAACACGTATTGGATTCGGATTCGACGTACTATACTAGGTTCGATAAGGTAGCCGTACTTGCAAGAGAAAAGTTCATCGTGCCACGGAAAATACGGGAAACCATCAAAATAAGTCGTCATCCGAATTTTAATCGTGATTGTGGTTGGTCAGTGCCACCTGGTTGGAAAACGGTTTTAGGTACTGCATCGGTAGACAGTGTAGACGAGCCCTTATTACCTAATGATGTGGTGAATATTGTTTGCAACCCGCTTTTCGACAAAAGTGACAATGAGGGTAGTTTTCCTCCTTTGCCGCCCCCGCCAGCGCTGCCCGCGGCCTGCCTATTTATATAGGGTTGTCACAAAAACTATGAAAATCAGCTATTAGTATGTCAGGCCATGGTTTGGTGTAGTAGTTGCTAATCTGTTCCAACAAGTGGACGAAAGGTACATGACGTGTCCTTTCGCTAAGTCGCTTACGTCCTTTTTACTTCATTTTTTTTGTGAAAACTCAAAAAGCTGAAAACAATATTTATTTAATTAAGAATATTTTTTTAAACTTAAGAAGAGTTTCCTACCGTAAAAAGCATTTTTGATAAAGCTAAGACGGAGACGCTTCGCTCGCCCAATGAATTTTATGTCCAATCTTCTACATAATAAAGACGTTCGTCAACTGCGAGAGTCAAGTTCTCGTCTTCATTAATTTCGGGCATTACTAGTAAGTATGTAATTCAGCAGGCTTTAAAAGTGTCACAACTTTATCCGGTAAAGCTAGTAGTTTTTGTTTATTACGTCGGTCTTTGAGAGACATCCGAAACATAAGGGTCCGAAAATTCGAGAGCACGCCGAAAAAGATGGAAAATTGTTGTCTACCTTTCGAGAGTGGTGCTCACGATCATACCGCCAAATTTTATCACGAGATTCGCCGGCTTGCTCGGACGGTATTCCTATTGGCAAAGGACTCATCTCAATGATTTGCCAATAGTGGATTAGAATTTTGTGCATATTATACTAGCCATATGCCTTCATATAGTTTTCAGCAATTGCTTGAAGAGTGCGGACCCCTACGCAATGCCACATGATATCCCTCATCGGAGATGTGTCAGATTATGCGGATATAGACGTCCGGATGATTAACTAATGCATCTTAACTCATGACATGAGCATTGCGATAGCCCCAACCGAATCTCCAAATGGGTTGTACGTAGTTTCATAGACAACATTTTCGCAGAATATTGGTTAATAGAAAATGTTTCTCGTATTTTCATTTCATAGAATGATCATTTTTCAGAGCTCTTACATTGTATAATCTGGTTTTGCATATTTTTTATTGTACAGATATGTAGTTTTTAGAATTTCATTTCATAGCGTATTTCAAATATTGTTAATTCGTATAGTATTTAGTGTCTATAACAGTTGTTTCAAAAGCTGAATATTCATAGAATGTTGTTTGTCATTGTATCAAACTTAATATTTTTTATTCAGTCATAATGAAACTATAGAGTTATCATTACATACCATTATACAAATACAAAAGAAATACCTTTGTCCAAAGAATTTTAGTAAGCGATTACCTAACGATCCTATCCAGGTTAGAGTAGGGGAGGTACAAATTTGTTATTTTTTAACGCAGGGGGCTCCGCCCCCCGAGCCACCCTTTTTTGGTTTCGCGAGGATGATGATACGTAAACAATTAATTAAAAGTAAGTAGGTAGGTATATCGGAGAGGTAGGGCATAGCGAATGACATCCCGCTTTGTGTGGTAGGGCACAGCACAGCGGATGCCATCTCGCTCATATCTAGAGCAGAGCCCAACTGGGGAAGTACCTCCGCCTTACAGAAAACCGCAGCCAAATAACACTATCCCCTACACATAGTGTTGTGTTCCTGCTGGTGAGTAAGGTAGCCAGGCTCAACGAGGGTGCGGAGTGCTGCCGACGGGGAGACCTACGGAACTGACAATACTGGCTGCGGCCTGTGTTGGCGCGGCATGCAGGTGCGGCTATCAGGGAGACTGCGAAATGCTGACGGTAATCTGGTCCATAGTGCAAAAGAGAAAGCCGATCTTCTAGGTGCTCTTTTTGCCGTTAAACGTTCACAAGTCGAGCGGACCAGATGGCATACCTGCAGTGGTGCTTAAACGTTGTGCTGCTGTGTTGTGTCCTGTGTTAACGCGTCTCTTCGCTCTTTCCAGTATCAAACGGGAAGTTCCATCTTCGTGGAAGACGGCCCTTGTGCACCCTGTTCCAAAAAAGGGTGACAGATCGGATCCATCGAATTATAGGCCTATCGCTATCACCTCCCTTCTCTCTAAGGTCATGGAGCGTATAGTTAACGCTAAGCTCCTTGGTTACCTAGAAGAACACGATCTTATAAGCGACCGCCAGTATGGCTTTCGCCACGGTCGCTCTACCGGTGATCTTCTAGTGTACCTCAATCACCGCTGGGCCTCAGCCATTGAGAGTCAAGGCGAGGCTTTGGCAGTCAGCCTAGATATAGCGAAGGCGTTCGATCGGGTCTGGCATAGGGGCCTTTTGTCGAAGTTGCCATCTTATGGACTGCCCGAGGGATTATGCAGATGGATAGCTAGCTTTTTGTCCGGCAGACGCATTCGTGCCGTAGTAGACGGTAGCTGCTCTGATAGCATGGGCATAAACGCTGGCGTCCCGCAAGGTTCTGTGCTATCCCCAACGCTGTTCTTTCTGCATATCAATGACATGTTGTCTATCGGCGACCTCCATTGCTATGCGGATGACAGTACTGGGGATACTTTTTACACAGGCCGTGCTAATATCCCTCGCTCTGTGGTACTGGAAAGTCGCGGAAAACTTGTGTCTGACATCGAGAACACTTTATCTAGAGTCTCGTTATGGGTTCGGGATAACCTAGTCAGGTTCAACCCCACAAAGACACAAGTTTGCGCGTTTACCGCTAAAAAAAAACCCATTTACTGTGGCTCCAAAGTTCCAAGACACAGCTCTTACCATGTCAGGGAGTATTGGGATCCTTAGTCGACATTTCCAACGACGTCCAATTCCGATGTCACCTAGAGGGAAAAGCTACGCTGGCATCCAAAAAGCTCGGTGTGCTCAATAAAGCGAGGGGATACTTTACTCCGGGGCAAAGACTTCTGTTATATAAGTCGCAAGTCAGACCCCATATATGGAGTATTGCTGTCACCTTTGGGCAGGAGCACCTGTATACCAGCTTGCACCCTTTGACTCGGTTCAGAGACGAGCTGTCCGAATAGTCAACGATCCCAGACTCACAGGCGGTATTGAACCCTTAAGTCTAAGGAGAGACTTCGCCTCCTTATGTGTGTTCTGTCGTCTGTACAATGGGCTGTGCTCTGAAGAACTGTTCGACATGATGCCAACGTCCACTTTTCATCATCGCACCGCTCGCCACCGACTGGGCGCTCATCCTCACACCTTGCAACCTAAATGGTCGCGCACCGTGCGGTTTCAGAGGAACTTCCTCCCGCGGACGGTCCTTCTGTGGAATGAGCTCCCTGCCGAGGTTTTATTGGGCCGCCGTACACTCCTGTGTACAAGTTTTTATTGGGTCGGCAACGCGCATGTGACACCCCTGGGGTTGCAGGCGCCCATAGGCTACGGTGACTGCTTTCCATCAGGCGGGCCGTATGCTTGTTTGCCACCGACGTGGTATAAAAAAAAAGGTATTTTATTCCAATATTCCGCAGTGTTCGAAGACGAAAGTCTTTGATCAGTGTGTGTTGCCAGTGATGACATACGGTACTGAAATGTGGCCGCTTACAATGGACCTCATAAGAAGGCTCAAAGTCACCCAAAGGGCAATGGAGAGGGCTACGCTAGGAGTCTCTCTGCGTGATCGGATTAAAAATGAAACCATCCGTGCAGCAGAAACAAAGTAACCGAAATAGCTCTCCGAATCGCTAAACTGAAGTGGCAGTGGGCGGGACACATTGCGGGGACCGATGGCCGTTGGGGCGGGAAGGTTCTTGAGTGGCGGCCACGTACCGGAAGGCGTAGCGTGGGTAGGCCCCCCACAAGGTGGACTGATGACCTGGTGAAGGTCGCAGGGGTCTCTGGATGCAGGACCGGTCATTGTGGCAATCTTTGGGGGAGGCCTATGTTCAGCAGTGGACGTCTTTCGGCTGATATGATGATGATGATGATGATGATGAGGTATTTTATTTATCCGGGAAACTACGCTCAAAACCTAACCAATCCAAGTCGGTTTTACCCTGAAGTCGAGTCCCAAGCAAGCGAAAGGTTCTATAATAAAAATTAGAATCTTGAGCGCAGTGAGTGACTCAAAGACACCAGATGAAAATATGTTTGCTCTAGTGTGATACATACAACTTTTCACCTCAGCGGCGCGAACATGGCGGTTTTGCTGCTTGAAACTAGACAAGAGTGAAGAAAACATTTTTTTTAATTTTCTGTGTCGTTACTTAGTCGTAGGTCATCTATTATTTTTACACTGCGGGGTGTAATGCAAACTTTGAACATTTATACTTCATTATATTCGTCATTTTCATTCCGTTATCGAAAAAAAAGATAGATGCAAAATATGTCGATTCGTCATTGGACTTTGAAACCTTTATATTATGCCGCCAAATTTTATTCTTTATTTTAATCTTTGTGAACAAGCGAGAGCATCAAGCCATTGCCATTCGAACTAGTGTTAAACTTGTATAATAATACAATACAATACCCATAATAAATCTATAGTAGATTACTATAGACAGCGGGACGAAAGGGATTGCCGGCCGAAGACATATAGACGGTCGAGCTAAGCGAGGCCGGATAGGCCTGAGGCGGGCAACCCAATATTTCCGGCCGAGGTATAAGTGCTTAGTAAATATATGTATAGTGTTTTTCTCAAACATGAAATGAAATAACAACAAAAACATCAGAGTTTTTTTTTATATACTTAGTACTGCATAGTAACAGAACGTCATGATGCCTGTGGCACAAATTTATGTGGAATGGAATTAGAAAAGAGCACTTTGCCGGCCAGGGCCTTTAAGATTTGTATTAAATTCCATTAACGACCTCTTGTCCTAGTCGCACCTGAAACGCCATCCTTCGCAGCCATAGACATACGGAACAACAACTTTCATTGCATGTTTGAGAAAAATAATTTAATAGTGTATGTAGTTTTATGGCTTCTATAGAATGACACAGGGTGTCATCTGGGTTGTGGAGTGGGAGTGAACAGGGTACTTGGGACAGTCACGCTGTGCAATTTTCATTATGGAGACAACAAAGAAACCTACAACGATACTTGCCTCGCCGGGAAACCAAAATTTAACGGTCTTTGTATCCTTTTCCGGCCGAATATACCTACGCATACTGCGAAGTTTGGTTTCCCAGAATCTGAAATACTGCAGTGATTATTGACATATTTATGGTGTGTACTAACCACTGCGTCGACGAGTTGAGCGAGCTCCTCGGAGGACACGTCAGTCTTGCCCTGCGCCACAAGCGCGGCCGCCATCTGCTGAGCGATCTGCGCGCGGTCTACCGACCCCACGCCTGCCACCGCCACGCCCGCGGCCGCGCCTGCTGTCGTGCTCGCCGCCTGTACACTCGATCCGTTCTTCTCAGCCTATTTATATTATTTAACATTAATATATAATTTACATAAATAAATCCTGACATACAAAAACAAAAAAAACACACTGGTAAAATGTATGTCCATCAATTTCTATATTAGTTATTTCGCACCTCAATGTTTGCAACGTTCGAACTCTGTCAACACTGAGGTGACATCGTCTATGAATGGTTTTTTCTATTCAAACTATGTAAAGACGCATCGCTTGGGCTGCACTAGTTACTTATTATTGTTTTCACAACACCTACTAAACAACAGGAATACATTTATACAATTATATAATTGAGTTTGAAATCGAAAAGACCATATAACCTACTTCTCTAATAACATGATATCTACGTAACTTCCCACATTAACATACTTTTTTTGGGAGTCGAAGTTTGAATGCAATTTTCTCAATATAGCCTATTGCGACTTTTAAGTTAAAACATTTAAAAAAAAATGCTTTCTAGACCTACACTCAAGTTCGATAGCTTATTAAATGTAGATTTTGGGGATACCAATAACTCCATACCGACAATAAGGTCCCTTCAACCTGATGACACATTGTATAACGTCGCGGATAGCGCAATACCGCGCAACTAGCAAATTCAATTAGGATCAATTTGAGTGTCAATTGCTTGATATTTGAACTCTACCTGCTTTGGTAGTTACGCGGTATTGCGCTATCCCCGACGATACAGACCTATTTAATTAAACGAAACAGGAAAATTATTAAAAAATAAGAACAACTAAAATTACGTTTAAGGTACCATAAAATAAAAATATTATTGACCTAATATTGACTCCTCACATTTTTGTTTCATGACAACATGTAATTTTATACTAACAAATAAAATTAATTAAAACCATGAAAATATGAGGAATACTCGTAAAATCTCTTATATTAAGCATACAATATGCCGAGAGTAGTAAGTATATGTTATCTTTTTTCCTGAGTTGTCATTGTTTTTCTCGCTGTTCTTCACGGCATATTTTGTCACATTTGTTGATAGTCAATGCTCGCGGCCCAAATACGACTAACAAGGAAGGGTACCCAACTGTCCGACTCCGATTTTATTCATTTTGATATATGGTATAGAGTAGTCTAAAATAACTAGCGTTGAAAAGGGGATTGGGTATTTTTGTATGGACTAGTGGCGCCATTTTTTTTTTCAGCGGCCATCGTTTATGTTACTACCAGGGCCCGTAACTTTCATGCCGGTGACATCAATTTGACGTCACGCTCCATTTAGGATGATCCGAAATAGTTTTATTGTTTATTATTAATCATTAGTCGTCAATCATTTTAATCATGTACAAATAACTTCAAAAGTAGTATATTTGCACGTGAAATAAATTACACCTACTTGATACGTGAAACATAAATAAAACTATATGATTTGTTTTTTATACATACATTTTTTTTATGATATTGTTAACACATTTCAATAATTACGTAGAAAACAGAATTCCTCTTTAACGTACAGCACGTATCAAGTAGGAATTATTTATTTCGCGAGTAAATATGCTACTTTTGAAGATATTGGTACATGATTAAAATGATTGACGACTAATGATTAATAATGAACAATAAAACTATTTCGGATCACCCTAAATGGAGCGTGACGTCAAATTGATGTCATCGGCATGAAAGTTACGGGCCCTGCACGGCAAGCACATCATGGGCGCGGGACGACAAAAAACTGCGACATAGAGTTTTCTCGAGCTATGTCACGAATTGGTAGCACAACATGCGCGCGAGATAACGCTGACTCGCGATGATCTATCAAAGCGACATAATTATTTCGCTTG
>JALPQI010025232.1:0-14829 GCA_025490895.1 Thaumatotibia leucotreta
TCACTCCCATTAAGTATTCTTTGAAGTAACAGAGACAGATGATCGTAATGAATTATTTTCAAAGTTGGCGGTAGCACATTAATTTGATTCTGATAATAAATATACAATAATGTAGATGTCATTCATACGATGACCTGGTAAATCGATCTCCAGAAACATACATCATCAGCCTATGATAGTGCACTGCTGGAGGTAGGCCTCTCCTATTAATTATGCGTATAAACGCATTAGGAGGTAAATGCCCATAAACGCCATGCTGTTCAAGCGGATTGGCGATCGCAGTAATGTGTCTGCAATTATGACGCTGCTGTCCATCAACAATTTTTTATGAAACAATGGTCAGTGACACTTCAATCCCTTAGTCGACTCTTACGACCCCCCGCAGGTGGAGTTGGGGTGGTGACAAAATGTATTCTTACTGCCGTCACCACACGGCCAACACGGAAACATACGTAATTTAAATATTATTCATTTAATTTTTGATACAATTTCTAATACTTAAATAAATATTATAAAATCCCTTTTTCATTTTATAATTTTCACCAGGAATAAATTATTTGATTTGTTATAAATGGCTGCTATTATTCCTTTACCGTCAATATGTATAATTCTATCAATCTCTTAAATCATAATCTGTAATAACATAAAGGCAATCGTTACGATACGATAAGACACGTATCAGCTTTTATCAGCACAGATAGCAAACAGTCAGCTCCAAAACGATGTTATCAATTCCGAACCTTATTCGTCCGAGATACGTTCCAAAATGTGTACATATTATTAGACGTCGGTTGTTAGACTACGGTATTCGGTGCGAATTAGAATCAATTAGATACAGTTAGGTAGTTTAGGTAACCTTGCGACCAATGTCTAGTCTCGCTCAATTAGTCAATCGGGACGGGACGAACGAACGGCAACAGATCATGCGAGTACCGTCCGCGTTTAAAATATCTCTACATTTACGTCAACACCAATAGAAGGGACGTTTCAACCGCTTCATTCCCTTCCTCACATATTCTGAACAAATTAATGAGCTACAATAACAGTGATGAGTAATATAACTGTATACTACCTATATAGTATCCTGTGCAATACAATCGCAAATGAAATATAGTCATTATTTTGGCTCACTTTAAAATAAATGTAAGGAAGGTAATGAAAGCGGTTCAAACGCCGAGAGAACAACCCAGAAATTGAGAACAATGTAATTAAAAGAAACTATTTCATGAAGTATTAACCTGCCTGCCTCCGAAGCTTGAAGTCTCGGCTACGATTCCCGGTGGGGGCATCTCGTAATATTTGTGCCTCAGACATGATTGTTTTTAATTTCCCTTATTCATCGACAAAATAACTTAGCAAGTCGACACATATTGTTTGTCCCTTTCGGTCTTATATATCTCTAGAAGAACGAAAAGGACAGACTATACTTATCAAGTGATAAAAAAGCGTAATAAAAAGGTAAACACGCCTCCGTTATTCCGACGGAGAACTAATATAATACCAATTATAATGGCTGAAAATCGTTAGATAATTTATTAAATTGATATCTTTGGAAAAGATATGGCTTTCGCAGGTACAATAAGTTCTTCAGTATAATGATATAATACTATAACGCTAATTGGTTGGGGAATACCATGGCGGAGTTACAGATGAATGGTTAAGTGGGAGTCGTGAGTTATCAAAAAGCCAGAGGCATGGCGCAAACAGGAAAAATCTTATCAAAAACACTCCGGAGACATTTGTAAGTGCTAGGACAGCGATGCTGACTATACTAGCCCAATGCGATAATCAACGTTAAGATACTGGACGTGAAACAACGTGACCAGTGGCTTAATATCGATGACAGTAATCGTTGACTGTCTTTGAACCTTAATTCAATGTCGTAAGGACTAACAACAGGAAATTGCAAGTATTCGCTTGTACGTGCTACGCACGGGAAAAGATACATGTTTACTATGGACATGCGGTTTATCTGTGAGATAATCAGATTTAGGTTCGAATTTGTTTTCCTCATTACTGAGTTACGCGTTTTTTCTAGGTAAATACATTAATTATCCATTGATAAAAATAACTTACGTAACATATTGTTGATGTTAAACTGAAATAGATATCATTATTAGATGAAACTGTATAACTAGTTTCTACTACCGATATGAGCGGTTAACTCGTAAATGAACGGATGAGTCAATACAATCATAATATTCATAATCGTTCATTCCGTTCCGATACCACTAACGCCACCTAGTTTGCAGACAAAACACGACGAGGTAATATCCAGTTCATTTTGCCTCAAACGACCGGACACTTCCAATTTCCAAGATATGTATTTTGGCGGCGATATCCATATCAACGAAAGCCTATTATTATATTAAATATAAATGCAATTTATAACTGGTATTATCTTATATCGCTAATACTAACTGGACATTCTTAAAACTGCAATATACAATAAAACACTAGTCTAACGAGTTGCATCATAGAATGCTCACTCAAATATTATATGGTCGGACGTAGGAACTCATTATTGATAGGTTATTAGCTCATAAAGTACTAAGATTTGCCGTTCATCCCATTTAACATAATTGTCATGTTGTATTGACATTTCATAAAACGTTTTAGTCTAGAGATCTATAAACACTTTACTGATGTTTGTTAATAATATTAAAATGTATAAAAAATATGAGTTGCGATTATAAACTGGTATACCGTAAAGCCGGGTTACTTTGGCCCTAGGGGGTAACTTTGGTCCAAAATTAAATTTATCATAAAACCAAAACATCGCATACATTAGATGATTTATTGTTATCAGGCGTTTTAGGTATGAATTTTGCATCCCGACACATACTAAAACTGTTAATTTTAAATAAGTCTGCCCGTCTGTCGAACTTTTTGTCTATCACATTTTTACACGAAAACTGCTTAACCGAACAACGCGAGAGCAGCTATGAATATACATTAAGAAATTAGGAACATCATGAAGTAAATAACTAAATAGGTTTTAAAACAAAAAAATCTTTAATGGAAGTTAGGTATCTAAAAGTTGCAAAAAGCACAGCATAAAAATGTTATATGCCGATGAATTTCGGGACAAACGTTAGAATTAATAGAAATAAGAAGTATATGAAAAGACTTTTATGATGGAATTGTAAATTTATATCATAATAATTAATTTAGTTTGCATTTGTCATCATGTTGAAATCTTAATTTTACTGCAATAAAACAAACAATGTATAAGAGGAAGTGGTGCTATTTTATACGTAATTTGTCTAAACATGTTACTTATTTTCATAATTAATAAGCGTTACGCTACAATACGAAAAAAAGTCATAGGCCAAAGTAACCCTCCAGAATATATTACTTTAGCCCAAACTTTACGAAACAAAAAAAAAAACTCTTGGGTATTATTTTATGAAAAAGAAAGTGTGTAAATTACTTGATTACACTCTTAACTTTACTTCTGATTTATCAATTCAAACATAAATGTGTTGTATTTCAATTAAATCGAATGAGAAGTAAAACACATCATTTTTTTGGGACAAAGTAACCCGGCTTTACGGTATGTAGTTTATTTTAAAATATA
The DNA here is from genome assembly GCA_025490895.1 of Thaumatotibia leucotreta. Lineage (NCBI taxonomy): Eukaryota > Metazoa > Arthropoda > Insecta > Lepidoptera > Tortricidae > Thaumatotibia > Thaumatotibia leucotreta. Next base: position 3,581 of record JALPQI010025232.1, read on the forward strand.
ATAATTTAAAATAAGTAGGTACTTAATTAATTTACCGTGCTTATTAACTATGATTAATTTTAATAATGTTAGTATTAACGATTGTTAACTACTGATTATTTTTATTATCATAGCTAATCGGTAGGCCGCGTGGTAGCGACCGTAAGAATACATTAAATTTATCACCACTCCAACTCTTCCCGTAGGTGTAGTAAGAGTCGACCAAGGCATTGAAGCATCACTGGCCATATTTTTATTGAATATTGATGATGAGCAGCAGCGTCATCATATTGAACACACTACTGCGATCGCTAACCCGCTTGCCCAGCGTGGCGATTATGGACATTACCTCATAATGGGTACCTATAGGTTATAATAGGAGAGGCATTGCCCAGGAGTGGACTGAATTAGGCTGATGATGATTAACGGTAAACAGGCAATATGAGTCTGTAAAGTTACTTGAAATAAATGCTTAATAATAATAATATGCAGATTTTGCCTTTTTAGTGTGAGCGGTCAGAGTTACGTAGGATGCCCTGAAAATTTCGGGAATTTAATACTTAGGAACGTATATTTGACATGTGTTGTACCTCTTTCTTACAAGCATAGTCTTATTCGAAAACACTGGCCACTTAGAAAAAAAAAACAATGTCCGATTTTCAATTGTTTTTTAAAGTCGTTGAGTCGCTGATGAAAATGGAGCTGTCCCGCGAAAGTTTTAGAGCAATGATTTATTATGACTTTAAAAGTGGATTAACACAACAACAATGTGGAGACCGATTAACTATTGCTTTTAGTAGTGAAGCACCTTCAAAGACGACCATATACAGGTGGTATTCGGAATTCCAACGTGGCCGTGTGTCTCTTGCGGATGACGTACGTGAGGGTCGACCTAAAACGGCCGTTACCGATCAAAACATCGATGTTGTTCGCCAACTGATAAAGGAAGATAGGCATGTTACATATCTGGAGATTCAGGAGACTTTAGGCATTGGAATGAGTCAGGTACAAGTTATTTTACAACAAGAGTTGGGCGTGCGGAAGTTATTTTCCCGGTGGATTCCTCACTTGTTATCTGACGACCAGAAAACGGTACGTGTCAATTGGTGCCGCAAAACTTTAAAAAGATTTAATGGAGGAAGCTCAAATGCCGTTTTTAGTATTGTGTCAGCTTTTAGTATGAGCCTGAATCGAAAAACCAATCTCGAGTTTGGGTTTACGAAGACGAACCGAAGCCGACAAAAGTTGTTCGTTCTCGCAGCACGATCAAAAAAATGGTAGCCACGTTTGTCTCCAAATCGGGTCACGTGGCGACTATCGCTCTTGAAGATCGAAGAACTGTCAATGCCGATTGGTATATAGGCGTTTGTTTACCGATTGTTTTTGCTGAACTGCGAAAAACTAACCCTAACCGCCGTATTATACTACACCATGATAATGCCAGCCCTCACACCGCTCAGAAAACAGACGACTATCTGAAGGGCGAAAACGTCGAATTACTGGACCATCCTCCGTACAGCCCCGACCTAAGTCCCAACGATTTTTTTACTTTCCCGAAAATAAAGAATCGGTTGCGTGGTCAGCGTTTTCAGACCGCGGAAGAAGCAGTCGACTCTTATAAAATGGCCATTTTGTCAACCCCCACTTCTGACTTCAATAACTGTTTTAAAAACTGGTTTCAGAGAATGAAAAAGTGTATTAAACACAAAGGAGAATACTTTGAAAAACAATAAAAGTACTTTTATTTCATTAAAATGCGTATTTTTTCCGATTCCCGAAACTTTCAGGGCAACCTACGTACGTTTAAGTTTACCGACGCAATTATAAAAGAGAGTATGTGTCGCTTAACCATGATGTAGTTAGACATTTTTGTTATAAGCTATGGTAAGGTTGTTTACCACAGCCTAGTCTACGCGGATGCAAAATCGACCTTTCACTTTCTCTGCTGCCAAAGGTTTTAGCAGTGCCAAAATGATATTCGAATATCTTTCGTTTTAAGTGTTATAAAAGAAAGTTCACAGGTCAGATACAGATGTTCATTAGTGGTCAACGCGCAACGTTTGTTAATAAAATGTTTACCTTTAGTGACCACTGTAACCATTAGTGTAATAACAGGCGATGGTGTTTCATGTAACTTCTACCTACATAAAAGAAAACCTCATGGAACCTCGGTCTATATAAGAAAAAAGGCCTTTGTGAATTAAGTATCACAAAAATCATATTTACATTTCATGTTTTCTCAACTTAAGCATCATAAACATGATTATATTCATAATTACATTTTATATTTCTTGTATAAATACTGAAAATAAATAATGACAACTTGTCAATTATGTTATTAGCTCATAACAATTGAGATAAAGAATTTGTTTTTAATTGTTAGTTATTTATTTATCAGTTTATCACTTAAACTATCTGTAGGATTAGCACAGGATTGATGCGACAATATGTCGCCGCGACACGGACTTCCTGTCTTTTACTAACTATATTAATAAAACTGGGACAAATAGTATATCTCGCGGTGACATACTGTCGCACCAATCATATGCTGAGCCTACAAAACAGATTATAAAGGCAAATAATACACACTACTTTAAAGCAAACAACATTTCATACATGGCGATCAAGGTTGTGTTATGCATTGTGGCGCAGTAAAATGAGAACAGTAGGTGACATAGACTAGTTTGTGACGACAATGTGACGTGTGCTTGCTGACTGAAGGCTGGCGCCAATATTGACATCGCACGCATAATTATTACCTACAATAATAATTATATCTAGATATTTTTCTAGCAGGAACGAGAGATTGACTAAATCAAACATCGACACAACTGTTATCGATGCGTACACCCTATTCTCATGAAGATACTAACTTCGTAAAATCAGATAACCAAGAAATACAGGATGGGTCCGTCTACGCTTTATTTTTAAATATCTAATACTTCATATGAATTATTGCCTATAGCGTTAGAGTGTTTCTGGTATTTGTTCTTTTAATGGGCACAAAATACAAGGTACAACAAAAATTATGTATCGTTTTGAATATGATTTGCATTCTTGTAGACTGTGCATTATTTATTAATTACATTTATTTATCGACTACTACAGGACTTATCGATAACAATCATGACGATGTTTAGTTTTGTCAATCTCTAGTTCCTGCTATAAAAATATCTAGGTATAATAATAATATACTCCCTAACATTAGGTACCTACTTTAAAAACTAACAAACGTATGCATATGTCTCATAATTCTCATAAATGTTGGTTAATTCAGACTTGTCATAAACATCCACCCCATCTGCCCGTAAAAATGGAATTGATCGTGCAACACGGACAAAGCTTCAGTGTCGTTTTGTACTTTTCTCAACTTACTATGCCAGACTCGTTTACGTCTTCCTTTATATCTCTGGAGATTCGGTCTATTTCTAGACGCGTTCTAGACATTAAAATACGACACGATTTAAATCTGCGCAGTGTAAATTGGAAATCAGATTTATAAATAGGTAAACTGTGACACAATACATATATTTCACCTTGATTCCTAAAATTATTGATAAATATAACTCTAGTTCTATTGGGTTATCGAAAAATATTGTATACATGTATTTAATGCTTTCTTAATTAAATAAAACGATGATGATATCGTTTTAAAAATTGCAATTGGCGTCACATCCTGCGACGCTTTTTTCTTCATTGTCATTTTTATTTGATTGTTAAATAAAAAACGGACTATTTACGATGACGTGTTTTACCTAAAGTAGACAATTAAATAGAAGATATTCAGTAAAATCCCAGTCGGGCAAATATTATACAATACAATACCTAAAATGTTAAATACATACGTTTCGTTAAGTTGTTTTTCCCAATTTATTATTCAATTAATATAAATGCATGGCATACATAAATACCTCGATTATCTTATCACTCTGACACCGTTTCTTATCTAAACTGCACCACAGGAAGCTCTTGCCCCTCCGTGGATGAAGAATGTTAGTTCACATTACAACGGTATTCGATAAATACACCTAAATTCATTCCAACCGCTGCTAACGACAAAACTTATACCAACACTGCATTCTTTGAAAACTAACTAACGATTATTTCCTCCGAGCTATATACACTTTAGGTTTTAAGGTTCATATTTCACTGCCGAGTTTCCGTAGAGGCCAAAGGGCGAATCGAATGCAGTAGTTTTTTTATTGGAGAAACTTTGTGAAAGTATGACGAGACAATAGGCGACTACTGAAGATCTGTTCAATGAATAAAGACAATCTTGTTTCATATTTCACGGTTAGTTACTTTTGCATATTGGGATTCAAATAAGTCATTAGATAAACTAGCAGTACCCACGGCTCCACCCGCTTGCATCTCGCTCGTACTGATTGTTAGGAAATCCGTCGATTATTAAAATCTGAATGAAGGAAATATCATGGCCGCAATCATTTTGAACATAAATATTGAAATCAGGTAGGTACAGTCGCGATCAGATAAGTATATCGGATGTATTGTCATTACGATGGACACATGTTCAGATATTTTTGAGCGCTCCGGATTCTACGGACGCGACGATATATCTGATGTTTACAGAGTGTAAGAAAAATAGTTGTGAACCATGTACGGAGATATTATTATTTTACTTTTACTAAATCCAAATACGGTACTGTTTATTATTCCACATAAATGCTTTTCTGATAAACCACTATAAAAAGTTATAGCACCTATAAATTCGTAATATGACCGTGAATTTCAAACCATACTAATAAAAACCGTTTTAAAACGATTGTTTTCTCATTACATAGGTAGGTACCTACCTATTATTTATATATCGTTTCAATCAAAGACCTAATTCTCTACAGAGGTATGTAGTTATTGTAGGTCACAGTGGGTCCAAATCGAGAGTGAGAAGTCACTTTCACTGCAACTGAACGAGATAACACAATGCGAAGCAACAAGACCCCATAACATTACGTTCATTTGGTCCGCCATACTTTTGCATGGTTACTAAAGGTCGTATCTTCATTAAATATGTATAATGGTTGTACTCTTTTATTTATCAGTAAGGCATACGCTGCGGCCTAGTTCGAAGTGCCTATTCCGATAAAAACGGTAATGGTTCGCTATCGGCAGCGTAAGGAACACTTAAACTATAACTACTTATTTATTGCTATTGTTACATAAAATAGCTGCTTTGGAAATAGATGTAGAATAAAAATGCATATAGTTTAGTTTAGGCATTGCATAATAAAATATTTAAGCAAAGCAGTTCTTGGAAATGCAACTCCAGTGCATGAGATTTAAAATGATTAAAATTTTGTATCGGGATGCTCGCGTTATTGACATCGAATCAAGGTGCATTTAGACCAAACGAGCATTCGCCCATTCTATCCCCCACTCTACGAAATTCGTTCGATACACAAAACGTGATTCGTCGAAATTCGTTGATTTCGTAGAGTGGGGGACTGGGGGATAGAATAAGCAAATGTTCGTTTGGTCTAAATGCACCTTTACGCTTCATCGCGAAGATTCTTTACTGGAGCACTCGCGGGTGTACAGTCGCCATCAGATATAGGACCATTCCACGGAAACATGTCGTAAGCGACACTATCTTTTCAATACTTTTGAGAAATTAAATTAGCAGCGGAGTTACGGTATAATAATACCATATCTAGGCTTTAAGATTGACAGTGTTTGCTAGCAGCTTGTACATTTTATTAGGGTAGCTACTAGCTACCATAGCGACACGTAAGCGACAAAAAGTAGATGTTTTCACGGAATGGCCATCAGAGGCTTCTGTTGCTATGGCGTTAAGGTGCATTCAGACCAAAAGAGCATTCGCTGTTCTATCCTCCGCCCTACGAAACCTTTAGAGTGCATGTCTAGATATTTTTGAACATCGTGGCCGCTTGGATATATCTGATGGTGATGGCGACTGTAAATAACTATGGCCCTGGCTTCGCTCGAAAAAGAAGATTTACTAAGGGTGAAGTATATCAGCATGCGTACGCATTTTGTCTAATAAAATTCGCCGTTTAGTATGAAACGTGTAAGCATGCGTACGCGTGCGGACGCGGTCCCATACTAAACTGACATTTTCTATAGAAAAAACGCGTATAGTTCGAGAAATATAAATTGAATGTTTCTTTTTACTATAATGTAGGTAGAAAGTTACCAATTTATATTTCACGAACTATACGCATGCTGATAAATGTGTCTTCACCCTAACTTAACCTATTACTATATAAGTACGTCTATACAATAATAAGTAGGTAGAGGTACATTCTACAGAATGTTCATAGTAATTATAAAAATATCACGTTCCGTGTCACAATTATCTCTTTTAGATGTACATTTTGAACACTATTATCATTTATCAGTTGTCTCAAGCGTATTACTGACGATAAGTGCTTATGACATTCGTCATCTCGTTCTGTACTGTCACGTCTGGTAAAAATGACACGCCAAAAATATGGAAAATCTTTGGCAAATAACAGTTACGATAGGGTTTACTCGTCCATCACACTCGATCGGCTCGATACAAATGAGTCAGCAATTGTGGTATATCATCATAGGCCGCGTGGTGGACATATTCATCCTCATATCAGCCGAAAGACGACCACCGGACATAGCTTAGGCCTCCCCCAAAAATTGCCACAATGACCGGTCCTGTGCCACCCGCATCCAGCGGGCTCCTGTGACTTTCATCAGTCCACCTTGTGGGGACATAACAAATTAATCACAATAATTTAATAATCGATCAACGTAACCAGATCAGAATCGTGGATGATTTTATTAATTAGCCAGACTGAACCATATTACTGGGTAATTTGACTACAAATCATAATAATGTAGGAACGCTGTTTTAAAAATAAAACTCAGTCAAGAATCGTAGTCCTATCCGCAACAACAATTTGGATTGGATGGAATAGGAACCTTGCAATAATATCGAAATCAAATTATTCTTCGATGATTGTATTAAATCTTATCTAATTATAGTTACATTCTACTCTAAGCCCGGTATCCCAATTAGCATGGAAATATTCAGATTGAAAGCTTCTAAGCGTAACACAACATATGGACTATAAATAGAACACAAATGGTCCGGGGATTCTGGCGTGTCCTTTATTTAGCCAAGGAAACGATTACCTTTTCAATCAATTCCCATCAAGGGGTGCCTCCCCCTTACAGCAAATCACCTTGTTTTCAGAAACACACCATCAATAGAGCGGGCAAGAATAGGCCACAATATTACTTGACTTACATGTATGAAACGTTTGTTGAAAATGGAACATCTTATCCCCTTAAAATTTTGCTGACGTCAGTTTGGTTTGTCCTTTTTATTGTGCGAATCTAACAATATATTCATACTATTTAAGAACACGGATTAGTCAGGTTTTTTGGTCGAAAACTGCTATAACGCTTTAGCTATGCGAAATTTGTATAGGTAGGCTCATCTCATGAAAGTTTTGTGACGTTCATATTAGTTAAGTTAAGATCTAAAGTTTTACACCATGTTTAATTTTTTTATTAATTTAGAACATATCCGATTTATTTAGCTGATGTTTCAAATTCGGTATGTAATATACATTTTTAGTTTATCATACATAACATAATTTTAATTAGCAGTAACTGTATCTCAAAAATGTTACTGATTATTATCACCGATTACTCAGCGATATAAGCCTATTTACAGCTGTTAATAAAACAATAATAACGAATCGATTACTATACATACTATTACATACTGTATAGTATAGTATTAGTAGGAGTATAGCAGGTATATATAACACTTGATTGTGTTCGTGAGTTTAAATTCGTGCTGGATTTACTATTTTGAAGTCCTCTGCATTGGCATAGAGTCCAATCAAATGATTCTTTATTTATATTTAAGTAGGCATAGTAACAAGCACTTTTGAATCTCCATACACAATAGTTTGTTCATAAAAAAACGACTACTTCCGGTTCTAACCCTACACCACTGACCCGAGAAGAACCGGTATGAAACTCGGCTGAACTTATTTTTTTTAACAGTATAATAATACACTTAATAAAAGTAACGTGCATTTAGGCTGCACCTCCATTGAGGCGGAGAGGAGGCGGAGATGTGCAAATGCAAATGGAGCCGCAGCCTAAAGAAGCTATTACTTTATTACATGAAAATTGTTTTCAAACAAATTGACAATAATGACACTAAAGCTGTCTAATTATCAAAATAAAGAGATAAAAACAAGCTCCAGAGATGTAAACAAGAGTCAAAGGTGTGGAGGTCGAAAGGAATGAAAGAGAACTTAATTAATATTATATAAATAATTAGTATTCTATTTTAAGTTTCATGGTTGAATGGATAACGTGTGAGTTAGATGAAAATTTAGTTTCACTTAATTGCCTGTATCCTTTCTTCTACAATTGCGATAAATTTATTATGATAAGTATAATATTTCCGATTTCGATTTGAATCCACTACAAGTATAACTTTAAGCGATTAAGGTTCGAGTAAAAATGATCTATCCAAATATCATCAACCCTAAATAAATAATTTAAAACCCGCACATTCATATTTCCGACCACCAAAAAAGTAGTCTGATTTGTTGAAACAAATGTATTATATTATTGATAAACAATATTATCGTTTTCGATCTATCTGCTCCTGATTCTCCTGAACGTGTCAAGTGACATAGGAGCTCGTTAGTAGCGTCAAACGATATTTACCTGTCAAAACACCCTCATTATATGACTCTTACATCATTCAACATTCTATATTATAACCCTAAATATCCACGTATCACCGAAATAGCGCTTTAAAAATAGCAAAAATCTCAAACTAAGCTACTTATTTAAATATTTTAATATCACCGGGGATATTGCAATACCGTGTATCTAACACATGTCAATAAGATTCTTATTTCAAACATAGTTATATGGAATTTAATCTTTATCTGCATGTGTTAGTTACGCGGTATTCCTCTATCCCGGACGGTATATATTTATTTACAATAGTTATACGGAATTTTCAATCATAGTGACATAATGCACGGCAAAAAATTTTAACGAGGCGTTTTGTATTTTGTATCCGTGGGTGTTTATCGAAGGCTCGGATTTTAAAATAAATTACAAGCATTTCAATTACATGATCATTTGAGATTACTATGTTCTAATTATTAGCCAATTTAGGGATAGTTTTATAAAAACAACATTAGTATTCACAATTTAAACGAGGTTCCAATTCTGATTATAAAACTCAATAATCATCGAATCATTTGCGGTTCAATAAATAGCAAATATTACACATCATGTTATGCACAAAAAGCAGGACGATTTAAAACATTCAAATTGTTGTGTCTAGACGGTGTATGTCAGCATCTGTTGTTTCCCATGCACTATTAACGGGTGAAGAATAATGCAGTTTTAATTACACTTTAATATACAACTTGTTTCGTCACCTGACCGAAAACTCTTAGTTTGTTTGCTCGTTGCAGTTCTTTGCAGATTTTACTGTCTGTACACCGTGAGCCCGAAAACCCCGAAAGATTGTAACCTTATATTCTTGATGTTAATAAAAGTTAATCATGTTACCTGTTACTGTTACTTTATTTATTTTTAGGCATCAAGTAAATATTTTTACAGATGTTTCTTTTAAAATATTTCATGTTTTACAGATGATCTGTAATAAACGATATCCAACAAGATAAAAACTTTATCTATTCAATTTATTAAGGGCATTTATTCATGTTTTCTTAGTTATCACAAAGTTTGTTATATTTATTTCTAATACCGGTGGATAAGCATGTAAAAACTGAAAGTGATGATAAAAATCATTTTTAAAGAAAGGGGTAAAGACATGCGAATTCCAGGTATTTTCATACGACATCATAGTCTCTAAATGCTGTCTTAAATAAATGGTTTAAATCTTTCGGGGTATTAACGGGCACGGTGTATTATGTTAATTACATTAATGTAGCAAGACTAGCAAGTCATGTTAGACGGTCAGGTATACGAGAAAAGTTTGCCCCGAATTTAATCCAATCAGTTTTAGTGATCATGGAAGAGTAGGAAAGGGCTTGTGCATAAATCACGCGAGGTCCTATAGGGGGGGAGGGGGTCCAAGTAAACATCACGAAAGATCACGGTAGGGGAGGGGGGGGTACAAGGAGACCTCACGTGTATTTTTTTACGATGAACAAACTAAGAAATATTGTCAATTTCGGCTAGCGAACGTGAAAAGTTGAATGAAAAAAAATACACGTGAGACTGCTAGGGGGGGGGGGGGGCTAGCCAAGAAACTCACCAAAACATCACCATGGGGGAGGGGGGGGGTCAAAAAGTAGCCAAAAAAACATCACATGATTTATGCATGAGCCCAAAGAGAACGACGTCTAGACATTCTTATTGTTATTGTCGATCTTCAACACCGAATGTATGTTACAGTTTAAAAAGTATCTAAGTATCTCCTATACGACCAAAACCTCCACAGTAATCAATAGGACAATCATACATAAATCTACACACACAAATGATAAGTTAAGGCTTTTAACTACCTACATTGCAAAAATAAATAAGGGTTTATTTTGTACCTTTTTGGTACGGAACCCTAAAAATAGGTACGGGTGAAGTGAAGACTAGCTATTCAGAAATTAAGAATTAATTTGAATTCCGTTACTATCTTTAGAACTTCTTCTAATATTAGCAGGTACAGATCGATACTGAGACATCAGTTTAGTTTCACGTATTTTTAAATATCTTGTTCCTTAGTTAGTAAATACTGACTAAAAAGATTGAAAATGATTGTTATTTTTTTACAGAGGAACATGAGTTCCGAAAAAACATCTCAAGGTGCGGTAAAACTAAAAGAGCATTCGCTGTTCTAGCGCCCGTTCTACGAAATCAACCAATCACGTTTTGTGTACCGATCGAATTTCGTAGAGTGGGAGGTTAGAACAGCGAATGCTCTTTTAGTTTAACCGCACTTTACTCGTAAGCGATTATTCTATCGATCAAACATCCTCTAAACGTAATTGTTCATACTAAACATAAAATAATAAGAGATCTAAGTATTTTTATGAATTAATAATGTCTTATGGTGTTAAGTTCGCCTATTGTACTGTTTATTTGTGCAATCAAGTTTAAACAATTTTTAAAAAATCTGTCCTTTTGAGAACCTCCTCCTTTTTTTTTAAGTCGGTTAATAAATACAAAAAAACGATAAAATATGCCACTACTTTTCTTTTAAAATAATGTGATACAATACAAAATCATAAAAATATGATAGTACC
>JALPQI010025233.1:0-16369 GCA_025490895.1 Thaumatotibia leucotreta
CCTTATACTTACGAGAAACCTCGAGCCATGTTTACTGCCTTTCATTAAGGATTTCCGCTCTGTATGGACGTACAAAATATGTATACAATATTCGCCCTATCACGATGAAATAAGGTAGAAAAGCTGCAACATATATTTGACCTTCTCAGCTATTGACTTCCTCGCCTTTGGGGTCAGGGTCAGGGCATTGTCAGCCGCTTTATTCATTTGCTGCAGAATTCAGAATTGAGTATAGTTGGAACATGAAAATGGATTTGGTTAAGCATTTTAATGGGTCGTTAATTTTGTGGCTATTTTCAGCTTTGTTCGTTGGAAATGGAGTTAGTCGCTGCACAAAAGTTTCTTAAATTGATGTATTGAACCTGGTGGTATAGTGTGATGGTTTTCTTCTGTTGAGGCGTTCATGGGCGTGAAACCTTTTTAGTATTAGATATTTTATTTTTATGGATAATTTTAGTTTATTTTGGGGGCAATTGCAGTCGTCTTTATAGCTCTTTGCGCTGTTTTACTTACATCAACGAGACATATACAGTGTGTGGTCTTTAACACGGGAGAAAAATGAAATGAGTGACTCCTTAGACTATCAGCAATAATCCTGTAAAGGTCCCGGTGTTTCAAAGTGGTTAAGTTCGGAGATATTGTCATTCAAAGCTATGGACCTTTAGTACTGGATCTTGGCATCACGATTTACACTAATTTGATACGGTTTAAAAAAAAAAATTGTACATTTTTCAATGATTCAAAAATGATAAGTTATTGATAACTTTTAATTCAAGTAAATGAACCCATAATAATGAAAAATACATGAACAAAAAATTACAACATTTTTTTTTTTTTTTAATTACAATATGTGGAAATGATTGTTGATCAGCTTATTAATGCACCGTTTAAATTTTCACCCCGGTTGTAGGCCACACACTGTATATATTCCGGTTTTCGATTTCGTTTAAATTTTAATGTCACTTCGTAAGAACTTGCTTTTTTTTATTGATTTGACTTGTTTCGGAGAGCCTAGGTCTCCACTATCAAGCACTGAGCCCACGTTCACGCCTCGCCACTCGCGAACGTGAGTTTTCGACCAGCGATCAACTATAAATCTAAATATATCAATATCACATTCACATTCTTATGTTCGTTTCTTGGGCGAGAAAATAGTGGATAGCTCATCGCTTACTCGCCTTTGGTGGGACCAGTGCCTGAGCCACTATAGTTGCATTTTAAAAGTAGGTAAACTACAGGGTGAAGCATAGGTCGTAAACAGTAATACGTTTTTCTAACTCTATAAACAACTAACAATTAAATGCGCATATAAATGTTACTTAACCCATTCATTGCTGACGCCCCATATTTTTAATTATCACGCAGCGCCGCCGCCTTCTACGCGACGACGCGAATTCGCGTCCACGGCATCACGTTAACATTTCAATGGACGCGAATTCGCGTCCGCGGCATTAGGTTATATTATCACACTTCAAGGACGCGAATTCGCGTCTGCGGCATTAGGTTATTTCACACTTGAAGGACGCTAATTCGCGTCTTCGGCATCTTGTTTACGCATACACAGGACGCGAATTCACGTCTTCGGCATCCGAGATAAGAATTATGAAAATTACAAATGCATTGAATCCAGAAACCAGCGACGGTATAATATTATCCTCCATAAATAAAATAACATTTTGGTATCAGCTTTTTTAACCCATTCATTGCTGACGCCCCATATTTTTAATTATCACGCAGCGCCGCCGCCTTCTACGCGACGACGCGAATTCGCGTCCACGGCATCACGTTAACATTTCAATGGACGCGAATTCGCGTCCGCGGCATTAGGTTATATTATCACACTTCAAGGACGCGAATTCGCGTCTGCGGCATTAGGTTATTTCACACTTGAAGGACGCTAATTCGCGTCCTCGGCATCTTGTTTACGCATACAAAGGACGCGAATTCGCGTCTTCGGCATCCGAGATAAGAATTATGAAAATTACAAATGCATTGAATCCAGAAACCAGCGACGGTATAATATTATCCTCCATAAATAAAATAACATTTTGGTATCAGCTTTTAAGTACAATTGATTTCTAGCAAAAAAAAGAAATAACTCGAGGACGCGAATTTGCGTCCTCGGCATCACGTTTACGCATACATAGGACGCGAATTCGCGTCTTCGGCATTGAATGGGTTAAAAAATTTACAAGTTATGTATTTATTTTTTGTATTTTTTGGGGTTTATATTTTTGTATTTTTTGGCTTTAGGATAGCCAAAGGGATGTTTAAGACAAATTAATGGAATAATTTAAATTACCTCTTCAAATTGAAGTAACGACAATTTTGTCATTTCGTGTTAAATTAAATGATATTTATTAGGTACATTTAACGTTTTAAGTAGCTTAAATAGCCGTTATAATTTCTTAAAAACTAAAAAGCCACTAAAAATACAAAATAATAATAATAAAAAACATGACTATTTCTAAGTAACTTGTGGGGCATTCAATTGTTATTTGTTTATAGAGTTAGAAAAACGTCGGTATCACGACTTATGTTTCAACCTGTATAGTAAAAAAAAGACAAACAATCGGCTACAATAAGATAAAATTAAATAATAAAAATAAAGGCTTTTGACTAAACAGTAAGTACACCATGAGGACAATATTACCATGACCAAATCATAAACATGACAGAAAATACGTGAACGCTTTAATAAATGCTTTCAGCAAATAATTTATGTAGTTAGCTGTTTCACTTTTGGAAACACTCTTTTTTGTCTATGTTTTGTGATGCTGCATCGGGTTTGTCTACACGTATTCCCCTCATCGCAAATGCGATGAAGTCCCAACTTTCCAAGCTCATTACTCTTCTACTACTCAACTACGAAAAGTCCTATATCCCCTTCAAACTCTTCAACATACGCCCTTTAGTCTTCGCAAACATACTGGACCCACATAAACAAACTTAACTTTTAAAATGTACGTAGACGTATAATACCTACTTATGCTAACGAGGACCAAACTTCCAACACCCGACTCAGACAAATAACGTACTTGCATTTGGTTTTTCTCAAGCTTAACTCGTGACTTGAAGTTACCTCAACCAATGGAGAGATACATTTTTTTTTCGACGGCTGCAACATGGAGTTAGGTCGCTATTGGATTGTATTTGGAAGTCTAGACGAGATTATCCACCCTATATATAAACGTTCAACGTCTCCCATTTAATTTAGGTGAAGCTATACAAATACCATTGTCAAAGTGGCAGAATATGACAAAAGACTATTTTAACATAATAATTCGAAATACAGTCAAATAATAAAATCAAAATTCTGAAATCTAAACTTAACGTAAAAATACAAAAAAAAATTAAGATTAAAACTACCTTTTTAACTAATAATATGTCCTTGGAATGAGGAAGTAAGAGTCGAAAGTTACTATGCGATGATGAGACACACTGTTATGAAGTAAAATAATCATGAAAATTGATGTGTCCTTACAAATGCAAGAATGTGCATTTCGTCACCACAAGCAACATCTCATTATGAAGCACGCTATAAACAGTCCCGAAGAGTCATTCGATTTTTTACGATTTTACTTGATTTCGTTATCATCATCATCATTGTCAGTGATCCCGATCCTGTGCTAACTTCATCCAAAAGTGACCCGCACTCTTTCGAATATCGTCCACTCGTCTTGCACTTTCGTGCAACTCACGTCGATTTCGTTAATTCGATGTTTATTAATGTTGTAATATTCGTGATCTTGTATATCATTCCAATCTTCACTTAAAACCTGCAAGCGATAGACGAATAAACAAAACAAATCTCAATTTAGAAGTTCATCACGGTTTCTTTTCAAAATTAATCGTGATCGAAGAGAATAATCTCGAAGATTCAGGTACAGATTCAATTGATTGTCAGCGTCTTTTAATGAATCTGCAGAAATTCACGTTCATTAATCTAGTAAGGTTATCCACCCCGTTGGTTGGAGTAAATTGTTCCTGAGTTGAAGTAAATCCACTTAAGCGAAGTTTTTATTCGTTAGACACTAACGGGGCTATCAATTACTGGGTTTTATAAAGAGTTCGCTTTGTTCTTAGTACTCTGATCAATATCTCTCATAACTTTGTGGAAGGTATTAGTCTCAGGGCTTCATTTTTCTCGGTTATGTAGCAATTTTATAGCGACTTCTAATTATAATAAGAAGAGAAATCGGAACTAAAGAGATAGGTAAAGTTACACGAAAGCTCGGAAACTAATTAATTATGCTTTGAGCTGCAATAGCAATACAATTCTAAAAAAATACATTTGGATCATGTCTTTGGTATTGGTATAGTCAATGATGCTGAGCAATATTCACCAAATTTCCCAAAATGTTTGTATGAAACGTTCCTTTTCTGTTACCAAAAATGTATAGGAATCTGATGAGTAAATGTGGTGGTTCTCGCATTATCATTAATTCTAACAGCCTACCAATTTTTATCAATATCAAAACATGATCCTAATGTACAAACTTTTTGAAAAAAGCAGCACCAATGATTTTTAAAAACCACTTCGGCATATGATGTGGTCAAATCTGTCCAAAACGATGTGGATAACGGATATACTTACAACGCAAATAATGTGACAACAGCAATTTAAACACAAGTCTATTGCCTTTTAAGCATATCAGCCTATTTGCATCTTGTGACATGTTGTCTTAATTTGAATGTGATGGCGTTTAGGTATACCCGTATCATTTTTATCAGTACATTCTGTGTATCCAATCACCTTTTTCTTTGTCACTCGTTGCTATGTTATGTATATAAGTTACATTCTTCTGGATCACCCTTAAAATATTAGCATTAAAATTACGATACAAGGAACACAAACCACTTCTCGCACCTTGTACGTAAATAAAATATTTTAAAATAAAAATAAAACCGCCTTCAAAAATTCGCTAGAACTAAAAAGTTAAAAATAATTTTATTTCCTACTTCTTAGGATTTCCTACCCAAACCTTTAAACCTTTTACCCTATTCATTGAAATAAAATATTATGGCTAGGTATCCTACAGATTTCTTAGAAGTCGGTGCCAAGCCAAATACGTTCATATGTATATATTAGATAGAGCTTTGTAACTTACTGTCACTCCGATTATGCTTTTATCAACAGAATGGTCTGCCTCAGTCATTTTCATGAAAGCATAACCGGAGTGACAGTAAGTTACCAAGCTCTACCAAATACATAATACTCGCGAAGTGAACATATTTGGCTTGGCACCGACTTCTAAGAAATCTGTAGGATACCTAGCCATAATATTTTATTTCAATGAATAGGGTAAAAGGTTTAAAGGTTTGGGTAGGAAATCCTAAGAAGTAGGAAATAAAATTATTTTTAACTTTTTAGTTCTAGCGAATTTTTGAAGGCGGTTTTATTTTTATTTTAAAATATTTTATTTTTTGCTTTTTAGTAGTGTAATTTATATAAAATCGTTACTTAGTATGCTCTAAATACTTGTAATTAGAATGTACTGCACTGTAGTAGGCCAGAAAACCTGAACTGGCTAACTTATATGAATATACAACAAACCGTCTGTGCGATATTCAAAGAATTATCCCATTATCAAGGAGTTATACAGTGTATCATCAGCAGGTAAAGGTATGAATCATTTCAAAGATTATAGGTAACAGCCTTAGCATGCCTATTTAAAGAATCACTAACCGCTAACCAACATGTCATAACTACTAAGCAAACACTTGAATAGATCTCGAAAATGTATGACAGTTGTTATATTCAAAGAATTATCCTCTAACTCCTAATCGTTAAGGAGTTATAACTTTCATCATCAGCTCACCAACAGGAGACTATGACCACCTAAAGGCAAATACTCGAATAGCTTCCAAAATACGTGTAATATGATATATTTAAGAATTATCTCCCAACTCCTAATCTCTAAGGAGTTGTACCTTCCATCATCAGCTCACCAACATGAAAGGATGACCACCTAAAGGCAAATACTCGAATAGCTCCCAAAATACACGAAATATGTTATATTTAAAGAATTATCCCCCAACTCCTAATTACTAAGGAGTTGTACCTTCCATCATCAGATCACCAACTTAAGACGTTCATGACTAGACGCAAATACTTCATTAGTCTTCGAAAATAAATGAAAAATGTCATGTGTGCCTACAACATTTGAAGAGTTCCCTCGATTTCTCCAGGATCCCATCATCAGATCTAGATTCGGTGACAATGGGACCAACTAGAAGGTATACCCTTTCAAACAAAAAAATAATTTTTCAAATCGGTCCACGCGTCTTCGAGTAATCGGGGAACATACATAAAAAAAAAAAAAGATTTCGACGAATTGTAAACCTCCTCCTTTTTGAAGTCGGTTAAAAAAACACCATCATCACTAAAAACATATTGATAGGTCAGAAATGTCAGAATTGATATCTTATTTGCAGGAGCAATAAGTATGTCCATAAGAAATCCTATATCTAGTAAAGCTCGCAATCTATTTCCTCCATTGTGCTCGGCGAGCGTTCATTTTGAATAAGATGGCAATACTTAGAGGTCGCAATCCACCATCCTTGTCTCGCCTAAAGAGACCGATTGCTCGAAGTTTCCACACCAACTGGGTCGAAAGAGACTAGTTCGCGGGGCATAAAAGAAAACCGTGAAGTTGCGAGCAATGTTAGAAATACTGGAATCTACAATAGAGTTGAAAGTAGATGGCGTTTATTGAGGAACGCGCGAATGGTACAAGAATTTTCAATAAGTCTTTATTCGGACCGCAGGCGTGTGTGGAAAAAGACTTTAAACAATTACTAACAATATTATAGACAATGCACGCAAAAATATCTGACACGCATGTTGGTATTTAATCATCATAGCATCCTTGCCAATTTCGACCGCAGCGACGATATTTGTATGCTGGAACTTACTACTTAATTAAAGTATGAGCATGTCATATATTTTATGGCTTTTGTTGGATTACAAAAATTACTGCCACGTACCAACAATCCAACATTCTTCTTGTATAAAAAAGCACTTTCCATACTTGTATCATAAATATCCATTTCTGACTTCGGTTTCGTATTCTATTTTCATCTGTTATTCGATCCAGCATCATTACATGAGATAAAACATAACATTGATAAATTGTACAGGGACTGTATAATGCCTAGCTAAATCCGGGCTGAAGTGGAAGCAAATATCATACCTATATCATGTATAACGAGTATTTCCTAATATTGTTCATTTATAATCGTCTAGAGTCTGTTTTGAGTATGTGAATCATTCCAGGATTTAAGAGCGTTCGAATTTCGAATGCATTTTTTTTATTTTGGTGACTGCACTGCCAAACATAATTTTTGTATTTTCCTTTGCAGTTTTCCACGGATCATGATATTATTTTTTCCTTGGTATGTGACATGACATGACAATATCGTAGAAAACTGCGAAGGAAATTACAAAAACTACACTAATTGGCAGAGTTGTCTGCAAAATAATACAATCAATTGGAATAAAATCACTTGGAAGTCTCATTTCTGCTTACTTTACTACCTTGCTGCAAAGATTTAAGTGCTTCAAATTATCACTCAGTAGTGAAATTATGTTAATGAGAATAATTTCCATTTATAAAAATTCCAAACCTATTATACCACTTTGGATTCCAAAGTGGTATAATAGTCCATATCCAAAGTTTGGATATGTTTCTTTAGGTATTACGTTCCACAGCGGAATCGACGCACGTAGATTTGAAGAGGTTAAAAGAAGTCAAGTTCTTAATTATGGTCACAAAGCTGACCATGATTTAACTTTTTACAAGACTGCCAAAAAAGGGAGTGTATTATATTATATTGCCTAAAATATATTGTCTTTATAAGCATACCTGGGATAACTGGGGGCAAGTTATAGGGATTTGATATCGATGAAAAAGATGTCGATATAATTATAATAAAATATGTACTTATTGAACATTCTCGATTACAGTACAGAGGTTCGATGTCGGGCCTCTTCAGATAGTAAAAGTATGCAGATGTCATTTTAATCAAAATGACAATTTAAATATTGATATTTTAATATTAATTGTATATTTTGAAAACTATTTTAAAATAAACGCGTAACTACCCGTTTAAATTTATTTTTTATTTTAATTGAAGAGTAAGTACCTAATATTTGTTTATGCCGAATAACATTTTGAAGTTGTCATTCACAGTAACATCGATATATTTTTAGTCGATAAAATATTTTGCTACATCACTTTCGTATAAATGCCCCGAGTTATCCCAGGTATGTTTATAAGGCAGGGTTTGGAGAAAAACATATTTGTAACACCTTTGTAAACCCAAAACCATGCAATAAAAAGTATTTGTATATATAATTGTATTCTGGGTTCACGTATATAGGGCCTGCTCCCGGTTCTCTCAGTACCGGAAATTTCCCGGTACTCCCGGTACCGAGAGAACCGGTACTGAAAATAATGTCCCGGTTCTTTCCCGGTACTATGTTAAATAAACAAGATGCGTGTTTTTTTAGAGCTGTGTAGTGTATTAACGAATATAGAGATTATGTTTTTAACTCTTATGTAGCTGTGATAGTGTAAAGCACACGAGTGCTTTTGTGTGTATACATTTTTTTATATTTAATGTAAAACATTTATACATAATACAATGAATACATAAAATGGATAAAATCTATAGGTATATTATACCTCTGTAGTCCTATCCACAAAAAAAGCTCTATTTAAATTATGACATGTATGATGATGACAGATGTATGGACTAGAAATCTCTGTACCTTCTATGCCTGTCCACAAAAAAAAACTATCTTTGAATTATGACATTTTGATGTTGACTATTATACCAATATTAATAATATCAAATTTGATTGTTTATTTATAGGGGTAATATTATTTCTTGTTCAGATCAACAGATCAGCAAAGCAAACATGTTTTGCAAGAAATTAGTAACTCTGGCACATTTTATGGATTTAAATATATTATTCTAAATGCAAATATGATCGTTTTGTTTTTTGAAACGTACAATTGTGCAGTTTAGTTACATTTCAGAATCTAAACTGCCACATTCCGTATTGCGTTTCCTTTGTTCATAAATAATACATACACATTTATTTAATTCAAAACAGCCACATGTACAAATATGACACCTATGATTGAGAGACCCGAATATATTTTTAATTCAAAAAGTTGCATATCCAAATACTTACGGCAGTTTTTTTTAGAAAAAATTCAATTTAATAGGACCAATTTTAAAATCTAAACCGCCACATTCCGTATTGTGACTCCTTTTTATATAAAGTAACACAATATTTACATATTTATTTTATTCAAAACAGCCACATACACAAATATGGCAGTTTTCCTTATAACATTCTTAGCATAATCACTTCATCACTTCTTTTTTGGATTTATGGCACTTTTTCCCAAAAACGTCATGCGTTTTGGTCAACGGTCGAGTCGCAACTGACTAAATAGTGGTTTAGCACTGAAGTTAGTAATGAAAGCGTGATAGTGCGAAAAGGGTACCTGCATAATTTTGATACTTTCTAACGACAAATCGACAGGTGTCTTAGTGTCACGTAAAACATTAGTGTTTTAATGTCGTTTTTGCAATAAAATATTTTTTCATGGTTTTTTACTTGTTTTCTACTTCTGTCATTAACCCTTAATCAAACACGAGTAACACCAAAATTTCATTGGTTTTGGCCCTTATCAGTGAAACACAAGATTCAAAACAGGTGGGAAATATATTCCCATTATCCGATTAAGGGTTAATGGACGATATATAGTTTGAGAGTTTTGTGACATTTTCATAAAGGTACAACATTATCACTTAAGGACAAGGACGCTCTAATTCGTATAAAAATACGAGCAAATTTCGTCCAATGGTACAGTCAAAGACAAAATAAGGGGTATACAAAAACGTTCAAAAATATGTCCCAGTGCACTCTAATTCTGTGTAATAAGAACGTCGTAACATATTTATGAACGGATTCTTTCGATACTTATTTTTGCACTTGACTGTACGCGAATTTGAAAACGTCACATTTAATACTATAAGTGCTGCATTACGGTTTATTTATATTTCTTTGTTCAACAAACAATTTAGTAAAAAAGTCAAGTCATACGCCGATGGAAGAACCGGACAGAACCGGGAGTCCCGGTACTGGTACCGCTCGGTACCGGGAAGTGAAAATCTCAGTACCGGCCCCGGTACTGCAGGCCCTACACGTATATAGGCAAGTGGGTTTGTATGTAAGTTTTTTATGAGTTGCGTTGATTTTAAACTCTTTCTGGAGCTTGTTCGCTCTAATTCCAAGCTACCTGCTTGGTCAAATTCCATTAAAACCTATTTCTACGGCACAAATTTAACCGCTATTTCTCGTTCACCAGTTTAATCTTGCTCCACGTAAAATATTATCGCGAATACCTCCATTGTACGTTGTAAAGCACAATGCACTAACCCAATTAGTCTGTTAGTGGCTTATTAGGTTGCATATTGTCCTGGTGGGAATTGTGCAGGCGCCTCCGGGTACCTACTGGCTTATGGCTCATCAATAACACATCCTTTGAGATTTGAGACGTGAGTTACTTGGGTATAAAGTATTGGGGATTTTAAAACAGGTCACTTACTTGACATGTTGGGGTTTTGAGCAGAGAAATTACCAGTTTTTTTGTAATATCCGTCAAACGATAACCGTCAAGTAATAGGTAAGTCAACGCAATATGAAAGATACGGCAAGCGATAAACTTAGCTTTCTGATACAAACCTCAACCTGATACTTCTATGATCTACTCGTGGAGTGTATTTTCAAAAGGAGTTACTTAGTTATCAGCTGAATCAAAAATATAAACTTTTGAAACGACACTTGACATTGTGGATAAGTGGAATTTGTCATAAGTGGAAAAATATCACTTATAAGGCACTGGTCTCACAGCGAGCTACTAAGCTATGAACTATCGGCTATAAACATGAACAAAAGATAGGAGTGCGTATCTTTTGTTCGTGCGGCGGTGATAGCTGATAGCTGGGCGAGACCCAACTAGCAAAATATAGTCATATAGAAGTTGAGACAACGTTTTGCATATAACTTGTAGTTCTATTTGGTTGGTCATATAAACGTAAGGTAAACGGTTATAAAAGGCGAAAATGGCGCAAATTATAAGACTTATTGGTGAGATAAAGGTTAAATAAAGGTTTACATCGCGACTTAAATCGTTTATTAAAGGTATTGTAACGATTAAGGAATGACCAAAACGCTGTATAAAGAGTACAACAAAAACCTTTACGCGACCTAAATATCAAATAAATGTTTTATAACTGACCATTTTGTTTTATAGAAGGTTTAGTGTAATCCTTACTCATTGCTTATCGGACTTTAAGTTACCTAAACATTTTTAAGTTTTATTTATAAAACTGCTCCTGACATTTACGCGCAAAACTTGGTGTGTGTGTGACAAAAAGTGTACGGAAAAATAATACAAGGTAATTTTATAAGTTTTGTAATAGAAATTATTGTTCTAAATATTGAGCGTTTGCACATTTGGCGTGAGCTGAATTCGTATGGGAAGGTCACTTTACTGTTAAAGTTTATGATGATATACAGTTTTTTGCTGTCGCGCTCTTATTATATACGAAATAATTATAATTTATAACAATATTTCTTCATATTTTATTATAGTTAAGGTTAGCCATTTTGGAACAAGTCATGGATTTATACTTATACGACTACAATATAACTTTATCTTAAGTAAAGGTTTTTATAACGACTACAAATTGTCCGCCATTACTAAGCCGCCATTACTAATCCGCCACTTCGTTTGTACCGTTTCCACGATGTAACGTCCATGGTTTTTTTCTTTGAAATAGTACTGTGATGCTCACGAAATGGCGACTGATGTTTTATAATATTAATTTCAAATCGACTTTAAATTGCATGATGTTTTATAACCGTAACTTAAAATCAATTTAAAAACATATAGTTCAATAAAAGGAATATAACGGGTTCGGCAACAACTGAAGGTTTTTCAAAGTTTTTGTTTGACGTTAATATAACCAACTGTTGAATAAAAGGTAGATAACAGTCCCGCTGATATCTTTTTGTCATATTAAAGTTACCCTCAAAACCGCTATATAACTGTCGAGATAAGGTTTTATGATATCACTTATACAACAATAAAATTATGTAGACGTTGTAAAAATGACCTTATTACGACGGTTCTGTTTTTCAAAACCCTTTATAAGACGAAAACGTTTATACGACTTTGAACATCATTAAGTAAACGTTTTCTTTAAAACCTCTACATGATTGTTGTATAATTAAGTCGCAAAAACGTTTATTTACCATAGTAATTAGACCATCTGGTAGGACGACTAAACTATCAGATTTATAACGTTTATTTGACTAACAGGTTAACTAAAAACGACTATAAAACTCTTATATGGCTAAAGGTCGTATAACTCTTGATTTATATGACTTCTTTGCTAGTTGGGGAGTATCGCCGCGTCTCTTTTACTTACATGGGAGTGCGTATCTTTTGTTCGTGTTTATAGCTTAGGTACTAGCTCGCGGTGAGACCAGTGCCTTAGTGTTATCTATTTTATTTTCACTTACTGTCAAAAGCTAACATGTTTTTATAGTAGGTTTGCTGCGAAAGAAAATGAGAAGTGAATCTGTAGGATAAATGTTAGTTTTTTTTTTTAAATAAATGGGCTTATTAAAATCTGATTAAACTGGGTCTCAGTCACGTGAGTGAAGTATATGGGTTTATGGGTTATGCACAAAAAATGGACTCGTAAACATGAAACTCGTCCTCAACGCAGCAGTGCTGGAAACCAACTAATCAAACTTTTGATCAGACACCGAAACGAAAGAAATATGTGATAAAATCTATCCACCAGTTTTCTTCTAAACCCATTTTTATCTACATTTATGGTTTCAAATCTGCATTTTTAGTTGTATCTACTGTATTAGCATCTGGTCGATGTGGCCATTCGCCAAAATTCTTCCCACCTACTGAATAATATGTAAATCACAGTCTCAGTAAGATTTTAGTGACGAATAGTATCTAGAGATGAAACTGATGTGTCACGTCCACGAAAACTATCCATTTTGTCGATATATCTTTGTGGAAAATACCCAACTTTTCCCAATTTCGCAAACTCTCAAAAGTAGCAAAGTTGCCCATTATTGGTATTGCCTTAGTATTTATTTTAATGCCGAAGCAAAATGTAACGGAATATCGTTATTGATTCCCTCCAAACTAAGATTTTCTGAAGTTGTTACTGTTATTGAGAAAAGTAATTTATTTTGCAGAAAATTGTTACTTTAGACAGACTCGGTTACTAGGTAATCCATTTATTGGGATAGGATGACCTAGTTATGATGTAAGTATATTTTGTAATTCCCTACCTAGTAATAAAAGGAGGCGTTTTAGGTTTGCGTAGTTAAAATGAAAATATCTCGAATGTAAGACGTGAGTGGACTTACAAATTAGCTGAAAGCAGGACAAAGTCCTTTTTAAAGATCTCCTTAACAGAGTTGGGCAAACAGTAATATGATTACGTCAGTAACAGTAGATTACTTGCCAAGGCCGTTTAAGTGGGAACTAGGGCCTGCAGTACCGGGGCCGGTACTGAGATTTTCACTTCCCGGTACCGAGCGGTACCAGTACCGGGACTCCCGGTTCTGTCCGGTTCTTCCATCGGCGTATGACTTGACTTTTTTACTAAATTGTTTGTTGAACAAAGAAATATAAATAAACCGTAATGCAGCACTTATAGTATTAAATGTGACGTTTTCAAATTCGCGTACAGTCAAGTGCAAAAATAAGTATCGAAAGAATCCGTTCATAAATATGTTACGACGTTCTTATTACACAGAATTAGAGTGCACTGGGACATATTTTTGAACGTTTTTGTATACCCCTTATTTTGTCTTTGACTGTACCATTGGACGAAATTTGCTCGTATTTTTATACGAATTAGAGCGTCCTTGTCCTTAAGTGATAATGTTGTACCTTTATGAAAATGTCACAAAACTCTCAAACTATATATCGTCCATTAATGACAGAAGTAGAAAACAAGTAAAAAACCATGAAAAAATATTTTATTGCAAAAACGACATTAAAACACTAATGTTTTACGTGACACTAAGACACCTGTCGATTTGTCGTTAGAAAGTATCAAAATTATGCAGGTACCCTTTTCGCACTATCACGCTTTCATTACTAACTTCAGTGCTAAACCACTATTTAGTCAGTTGCGACTCGACCGTTGACCAAAACGCATGACGTTTTTGGGAAAAAGTGCCATAAATCCAAAAAAGAAGTGATGAAGTGATTATGCTAAGAATGTTATAAGGAAAACTGCCATATTTGTGTATGTGGCTGTTTTGAATAAAATAAATATGTAAATATTGTGTTACTTTATATAAAAAGGAGTCACAATACGGAATGTGGCGGTTTAGATTTTAAAATTGGTCCTATTAAATTGAATTTTTTCTAAAAAAAACTGCCGTAAGTATTTGGATATGCAACTTTTTGAATTAAAAATATATTCGGGTCTCTCAATCATAGGTGTCATATTTGTACATGTGGCTGTTTTGAATTAAATAAATGTGTATGTATTATTTATGAACAAAGGAAACGCAATACGGAATGTGGCAGTTTAGATTCTGAAATGTAACTAAACTGCACAATTGTACGTTTCAAAAAACAAAACGATCATATTTGCATTTAGAATAATATATTTAAATCCATAAAATGTGCCAGAGTTACTAATTTCTTGCAAAACATGTTTGCTTTGCTGATCTGTTGATCTGAACAAGAAATAATATTACCCCTATAAATAAACAATCAAATTTGATATTATTAATATTGGTATAATAGTCAACATCAAAATGTCATAATTCAAAGATAGTTTTTTTTTGTGGACAGGCATAGAAGGTACAGAGATTTCTAGTCCATACATCTGTCATCATCATACATGTCATAATTTAAATAGAGCTTTTTTTGTGGATAGGACTACAGAGGTATAATATACCTATAGATTTTATCCATTTTATGTATTCATTGTATTATGTATAAATGTTTTACATTAAATATAAAAAAATGTATACACACAAAAGCACTCGTGTGCTTTACACGATCACAGCTACATAAGAGTTAAAAACATAATCTCTATATTCGTTAATACACTACACAGCTCTAAAAAAACACGCATCTTGTTTATTTAACATAGTACCGGGAAAGAACCGGGACATTATTTTCAGTACCGGTTCTCTCGGTACCGGGAGTACCGGGAAATTTCCGGTACTGAGAGAACCGGGAGCAGGCCCTAGTGGGAACTAGCTCGGATGACGTGTAATTGTAACACATGTGGTCCGAGACTTTCCCATGTAACGGCCGAGGTGTGTATATTTTTTTTCTGCTCAACGGAGCCGGCAGGCGGCAACTTAGTTAGCGCAGCGGCCGGCAATGTGCTGTTTGCCGGCCGGAGGGCAAAAAATTACATTTGTACGTCTCGTACGAAAGTAATCGGAAGGAGTAATCGCCTAAATGGTTGCCTGGACCTGGAGTGAAGTTTGGGTTATATTTAGGAGGTTATTTCTAGGAGCATGCAGTAGATTCCCGTTAATAGTGTTTTTTTAGTTATGGTTAGATCGATACCATTTTGATTTTTGAAATTACTACTAAAGATTACGTACTCCTTATAGTTTTTTGACTTTTAGGGGCGTAATAACTGTAATAAGTTCCGAAACCTCACAGGCAACGGGAATGCTGTTATAATTTTGGCGCACTTCACTTATATCGTCGTCTAAGTCACTTTGTGTATGAAATATTTATTTAATCTTATTGATTTATTTCACAATTAGCCATTGTGCTAGTTCAAAGCTGATAACAGCCGAATCAAGTCGCAAATTAATTGCAATATCAAAGTTATTGTGCAATTAACCCTATGACCCGAATTCTAGCTGGTTGGGTCAGCACGAGAAATAAATTGTATTACGTTGTTTCCATTCCATATTCAGTGTGCTTAAATTCTGTTCGGAAATTGAAGGCATGCGAGTAGAGATGAGGGCATGTTAAATACAATCCAATAAGTTATATGAGTCTGTGAACTTCAAACTTGGGTAAATCCATTTCTGACATTTTGTAAGATTTTTGTTTATAATAAAAGCTTAAGAAATTGGTTTTGTTTCGGGCAGTTTTTCAGAAAAATAACATTAAAAACACAATATTTTAACAAAATCAGGTAAATCCATATAACAGTTTATTTCAACTGAAGGCAAGTCCATCAAAGCCAATCAGCGAAAGAAGTTCAATATGGCTATCAGTCGACGTCAATTCTGCGTCGTCAATTTTTTCAA
>JALPQI010025234.1:0-15612 GCA_025490895.1 Thaumatotibia leucotreta
GAAATCAGATTGACAGCCCTCGAGAGACCCTTACAGAAATTATGCTTAAGCGTTTTATTAACTTTGGTCAATTTGCGTTTGGGAAACGCTCCTTTAGTAGGTATTTCTTATTATGTGTATTTTGTAAAACATGGTAATTTAAGCCACAGAAGTAGCTTTAAAAACTAGGTACTCATATTTTTATAGAGCTACTTTCGTGGCTTGAATTATCAGTATCATGTACATATTACTTTAAAAACTAGGTACTCATATTTTTATAGAGCTACTTTCGTGGCTTGAATTATCAGTATCATGTACATATTACTTTAAAAACTAGGTACTCATATTTTTAAAGCTACTTTTGTGGCTTGAATTACCGTGTATTCCAAAATACACCATAGCAAAAAATACTAAAGGCGCTTTTCCCCACGTAAATAAATCTCTTTATTTACGTAGGTAAATGAAGGTTTTCGGTTATACTTCGAACTGTTCTGTATTGTGAACCTTTTAAAAACGTACCTATTTACATTACATATAATTATAATTTAACTGATTTATTTAGCGAGCACCAATCCAAAAAAAAATATCCTAGTACCTATATTCTGCTCTCTAAATATTATTATAATCTTATCCATCTTAGGAATAAATCGGTTTTTGTGCTAATCTCGATATTCGGGCAAGATGATTTTAAAAAATTAAAATGATAACCGGTTCAGAAATAAAATCAAAATTAAAAAAATTGCCGAGCCTTGCATAATGGCCATAAAATGGTTATGACTTTAATAAATAATTAATAGTATGAAAATGATTTTGAAAAAAAAACGCTAAGTTGCATTTGCAAGGAATGGCACCCCAAAAATGATTCCACTGCAACGGACGGTTCGTAGATTTCGACGTTTTCCATCTGAACTTAGGTACTCGTGGCGCCTTATCAAACTCAACCCAAGAGCTTTGTACAGCTTTACTCAACTTTCCGGTACCTTGTCGTAACTTGTGCAAACTGTTTTATTAACTACCTAGTTTAATGCCAATTTTAATAAAGCGAAAGGCATGATTTCTTCATAAATTATGTTCTTGTAATTATTAATCCGTAATCTTTTCATTTATTTACGTGACCATAATTATAGTTACATTCATACTACTTAAATACTGCAATAATATCAATCCTCGAAAGTGCATTCCCCTAAACACCGCCGCGCACAGATAAACTATGGAATGAGCTGTCTGATATATATTATTTCCGGGTCTAAACTATCTTTGAACCTCCAAGAAAAGAGCGTATATCCATTGGAAAGGTTGGCAAAGTGACACTCCTCTTTGTCTCAGATCAATTGTCAATTCAGTTGCACGCCAATAGCTCAATTAAGGTGCATGTGCATGGTGCATCATGACCAAAATTGACCATTTTTATTACCACGACGGCAAATGAGCATCCATTGCCGCAGTTAACAGTTTCGGAGATATAACTTCTCCAGGCAGGGATCAACGGAATAGCCTTCGTATTCTGCTCCTGTATTTGGACCGACATTGTGTCGTTGCTATACAAACACTTCAACACTTCGATGTACCGATAGTCAATGTGGCATCGCGGAAGAGACTCAAGCACTGCCCATATTTCTACCGAATCCAAGGCTTTATCATAGTCCACAAACGCTAAGCATAATGGCAAGTTATACTCCTCGGTCTTCTGTATAATTTACCACAGCGTATGTATGTGGTCTATGGTATGTATGTGGTAAATGAACACGCAGCTCGGCTGATAGTGAGTGCTGTAAAATTTTAACTCGTTATCTAGAAGTCATTATAGGCCCAATCGACAGATCTTAAAATATCTCTAATAGTAATCAGGCGCTATTATGCCTCCTATGAAAAAAAATTCAAAATATTTATTTCGTAGCTTACAGTTACATTTTTATGTCTGTGCCGATGCCTCTTTTTAAGTAATAAAGATACTTGTATTACGAAGCATCGCTCTTCCGACCTTACAATAGCTAGTGCAGTAGATAGTCTGCATACATGATAAGTGAATTAAAGCTCCTATGACTAAAATGAACTCCTTACAAACTTCCACGGTACTATAAACGTTTTTCACCTGAGCTTACCCGTAATGTCTTTTCAACTTAAGCTTTGCGGAGCTTTACTCAACTTCCCTGAGCTTTGTCGTAACTTGGGCAATCTGTTTTATTTCGAGTTCAATGGGCTGCGCTTGAAGGCTATTATACGATTGTAACAAAGCGGAAGGCTTGTTTTATATTGCGTGGTCGTGTTCATAATACAGCCATCAGATAGAACAGCGGCCAAGGCACTCATAAAAATCTGAGCAGGCCTCTATTGTGATGGCATTAGCATGCCTAGCCAAGACAAGATGCTATTCTGTAATCGTATACGATAAGCAATAAATAATAAATGTATGAGAATGACAGGTACAAACGAAAAGCCACGTGATCATTCCCATACATTATTATGGTCACGTGACTTATCGCTTATCGTATGCGATTGCTGAATGGCATCTTGGCTAAACCTGCAGGTATTCTTGCACCGTGACCGCTCCGGTATAAGAAAATATCGAATGGCGACTTCTCGGCGTTTTCTTCCCAAATTTTGCCTTTGTTTGTGTCACTACTTTTTTTTATAGCCTTTTTGGTGTCCCACTGCTGGGCAAAAGCTTCCCCTCTCTTCCTCCAATCGTCCCTATCCATGACCAGTTCCCTCCACCTCACGTCGTACGCGTCCATGTCGTCCCGCCATCTCCTCGTTGGTCTGCCTCCGCTCCGTCTGCCATCTTGTCTGGGAGCCCCCAGTCAGTTAGTATTTTAGCCCAATACGCCGGATGCATTCGGCAGACGTGCCCCGCCAATTCCCACTTGAGCTTGGCAGCCTTCATACCCACATCTGTTACTCCGATCTTGGAACGCAGGTCACTACATTACATTACATATTTTTCTTCAACGGCACCACAGTTAAATTACTGATCCAGCATCCAAGCGTATGTGTCTTTGAATAAAGGACACATTTTGTTTGACTTTTCCCAAAACTCCTAGCGGGTGCTCCAATAAAAGCCGAATCGACATCATCAGCATCTACATCCTTTATGGTATATGTTCCTTTCTTAATCGTACATCCTTTTACAGGAAGATCATAGGCTCTCATCATAATTTTGGTCAAAAAACTGGTGCAATCAAGACTCATGTTGAATCTCCAATTAATTCCAGCAGATGTCACTATACCATAAGAAAATGATCCTTTCAGTTGCTCTCCATTAATGTCTTCTTTAATAGTCAAATTCCCTCCAAATACATTGTGTCCATTGCTGCCTTTATGGACTTTATAATTGACAGAAAATGGTAGATCTTTCTTAATCGGCAGTCCAGGTACCTGACAATCTTCTACACTATCCAGTGTCATTCTATATTGTTTGCAAGAATATATGTGAATTAATAAAATTACGTACACAAATAATATGAGGTACTTCATACTGGAAAGGTGGAAATTAAACTGAGCTGATAAAAACTAAAAACTGACTTAATAAATGTTCAAGGGTCATTTAACAGGAGAAAATTATGATGATATTAAAAAGTAATTTGGATCATATTTTCTTGGTGAGATTTTAATCATGAGAAATTAATAAATGAATGTTCCTTATCGCTCTAAATGTCATCTGCATACAATATACTACCTGCTGATTTCCATCAGATCATAACGTTACTCTTGGTGTATGGCTGTGACAAGGTCCATTTCAAACGGAATTATATGAACAGCTAATAGGATAAATATCAACTTGACAAAGTTCAGATCGATCTAGCCATTCAATTGCTTTTGGTAACTTTGGTTACCAGCTGCCACTCTTATTTTACATAGGAATAAAGCTCAACCAAAGGTAAGTATCTACGAGTTTTATTATATTTGAATTATCGAGAAGATGGAATTGCATATGTAGTGGTATCGCGTATTTACAATGTATTGTGTGCTATTGTGTGTGTTTTATCGACTCATGTATTGGCATTATTCGACTAATAGTAAACCTAATTGTAAAGACACCAAGGTTCACTTTAAAAGTGTTGCTTTAGTAACACCACTATACCATCCGATATCTTCTCTTAAGGTGCATGCAGACCAAAAGAGCATTCGCTGTTCTATCCCCCACTCTACGAAATCAAAGAATCACGTTTCGTGTAACAATCGAATTTCGTAGACTAGGGGGTTAGAATAGCGAATGCTCTTTTGGTCTGCATGCACATTTACGCAGTTACTCCGTGAAGATGGCATTTGCAACAGTGCTGAAATATCGGGTACTGAATAATTGCAATCTAACATCAGCCTGTGATAGTCCACTGCTGGACATAGGCCTCTCCTATTAACTATGCGCATAGACGCATTAGGAGGGAAATGCCCATAATCGCCACGCTAGGCAAGCGGATTGGCGATCGCAGTAATGTGTCCACTATGATGACGCTCCTGCCCATCATCAATCTTTTATCAAATAATGGTCAGTGACACTTCAATCCCTTAGTCGACTCTTACGACACCCGCAGGAGGAGTTGGGATGGTGACAAATGTATTCTTACTGCCATCACCTACAATACAACTACAATTAACACGATGTGTAATTGCAATTTACATGGTGGATATTTACTGTTTTAATTCATACGATAATGGGTTAGTAAGATTTCTTTTAGTTTATTAATGATCGATTTTTGAAAATTTACCTTCTTGTCCACAGCTTGGCGTGGCTCTTGGCTTCGTGCTGCCTCCAATGCTGGTCAACGCACGAGGGACTATCGAGCAGATCGGAGCCGATTTCCAGTTCATGTTCTACCTGGTTGCTGGGATCACCAGCGTGCTCTTCGTCTTCATTGTGCTGTGTAAGTAGTTTTTATTGGAGATATCGCTATCTTGGTCTGATGGTTTGGGGCCGGTACGGGTTGTGCAGACCTACATACGAAATCTAGCCCATGAAACAACCACCATGTATTTTAAGAAGAATAAGCGTCATAGAAAGGAGCTTTTTTCTCAACTCAACATTTTCGAAAATAACCGCTCTAGAATTAAAAAATGTAACCTTCTAACTTTTGATCCATGGTTCCAAAAATTATGAAAGAACATGAATAGTGTATTTCGGACATAATCGGTCCAGCCGTTTTTGAATAACTATGGAACCCAAACTGAGCAGGGCTCGACATGGTCTTCTTCTGTTACGATAGGTAGAATAATATATCTACTGTTGTATTACGGACCATAGCGCTTACTTATTTAAATTAGAATATTTTGAATATGAAGGGACCACGGAAAAAACATGTGCTTAAAAAAATCATGGCAAATTCACACCTTATTCTGTTAAAAGTAAGGTGGTTTTCCTTCTGTAATATGAATTGACTAGACATGTTCTTTCCGTGGACCCTTCATATGCCTTATTACCTATTCTATTTACATTTTTGTTTATAGTTACGTTACTACAATAAAAGTTCTTGACATGTAAACAATGTTTTCAATATATTTCTACAACACAAACTTAAAATAAACAGGAAATGCAAGATGACCATGCAACACAACGGATCGTCCTTATTATTACACCGGAAATCAATTTTGAAGTTCAACAGAGCATTGATGTATGGTCATTAATACTCTGTTCGAAATTACTTTTGCTAAAAATAAAACCAGTCAATGTCCTATAAACCTTAAGCATGTTGTCCATGCTCTTTGTATCTTTTTCATTACGGTAGGCTAAGTAGCATCAGTGTATGAAATACAGGGTGGAACGGAACGACGACCCTTCCCGCTACCGACCGAGTCTACCAACCATTATGATGATCTTTCAAAGAAAGAAAGAAAGAAAGAAAGAAAAACATTTATTTGTGACGCTTACACT
Organism: Thaumatotibia leucotreta; assembly: GCA_025490895.1. Classification (NCBI taxonomy): domain Eukaryota; kingdom Metazoa; phylum Arthropoda; class Insecta; order Lepidoptera; family Tortricidae; genus Thaumatotibia; species Thaumatotibia leucotreta. The sequence goes on from JALPQI010025234.1 coordinate 5,846, forward strand.
ACAAAACATAAACAGGACAACATAGGAAATAAAAAGAATTAAAGATAAATAAAAGAAAGTAAGTGGTGTGTGCATCACAAAAACCAATAACCATCAATATAGCCAACATCGAAATATCTTTAAAAATAATTAACAAACAAAGTGAACAATTAGTTAGAGTTCTTTAGTATGTAAAAGTCAATTTTCCATGTACGTTTTCGATGTCGGTCCCATACTGAAAGTTGATCGTAATGGTTGGTAGACCCGGTCAGCAACGGGAAGGATCGCCGTTCCATTCCACCCTGTATAATAATTTTTCGTGGCTATTTGTGACACTTTATCAGCCTATGATAGTCCACTGCTGGACGTAGGCCTCTCCTATTAACTATGCGTATAGACGCATTAGGAGGTAAATGCCCATAATTGCCACGTTGGACAAGCGGATTGGCGATCGCAGTAATGTGTCCACTATATCTTTTATCAAATAATGGTCAGTGACACTTCAATCCCTTAGTCGACTCTTACGACACCCGCAGGAAGAGTTGGGGTGGTGACAAATGTATTTGCGTGCGCACGCTCGGGGGCCCCGCTCAGTATTAAAATCCGCCGCATGCGCCCGCACCAGTTAGCGCCGTTCATGCAATTTCTTGTTAGACATGCATCCGTTCCGGATAAATCGCGTCAGCTAGCGGGTTTACGGTAAAATACCCATGACATTACGTTACCAATCGTCGACCGTCGGGCTACATATAAAAGCACCCATTTTAGACGAACAGCGATAAAGTATTCATATGCAAATACTTATGAATATAGGTGCTTATGTTGTGAATTCGTCTGCCTGTGCTGCATTTAGGCATGACCTTTGAGTTTATAGTCTGTATAAATACCAGACATATTGACCTACATAGAGCATTAGGTTTTAAGCTTTGACTAAACATATATTCGGAGTTACCGTAACATAGCCTAGAGGTAGAAATATTTACAATACAATACTCTTTATTGCACACCAAAAAAAAACCAGTAAAATAACAGATATACAGAGTTACAGGTATAGGTATTACAATGGGCGGTCTTATCGCTAAAAAGCGATCTCTTCCAGACAACCTAAGGAAGTGGAATAAAAGCAGTTTAAACTTAAACTTAGAGTAGGTGATGCTAAAACAGAAGACAAGTAACGAAACACAATATTTAAATTATACTATTAATCTTACTTACATAAGTCAATAAAATAAACATAAATATACAATTACATACATACATAATACAGTACAATTACATTCAAATAGAAACAATGAGAAATGTTAGACACAGAAAAATAAAACAAGTTATTTTAAGATCGACAGTCATGGTATACTCAAAAAGTGGTTCTTAAGATGCGCTTTGAATATGGCAAGAGATTGAGCTCGCCTAATGTCAACCGGTAAAGAATTCCAGAGTCGAATAGCCCGAAAAGTGAAGGAACTGTTATAAAATTTAGAAGGAGAAGAAGTGACATTGAGAAGGTAATTTCGGGAAGCTCTGGCTGATCTCAGATAACTAAAGCAGTCTTTGAGGTAACAGGGAGTTGCAGGGTGAAATAAAATATTGTATGAAAGAGATAGAATATGAAAGTTACGGCGGAGACGCGAATAGGAAAACACGAATAGGAAGCCACTTGAGCCGAACGCGAAAATCGGAAACATGATCATACTTGCGTAACCCAAATATGAATCTTATACACAAATTTTGAATACGCTCAAGTTTATTAAGCTGGTCTTCTGTCAGGTCTAAGTAGGAAACATCAGCGTAGTCCAAAATAGGGTGCAAAAGCGTCTGGGAAAGCGCGATTTTGGTCGGAATAGGAAGAAAATTACGAAGTCTCCTCAAGGAATTAACAGTGACAAACATCTTCCTACTAACTTCGCTCACTTGAGGTACCCATGATAAAATTCTGTCAATAATAATCCCCAGATTCTTCACCTGATGCGAATAAGGAATAAGGACACCATTGAAACAGATAGGATCTAAATTATTGAAGTCAATTCTAGAAATCATCGTAGAACTGCCAATTACGATAGCCTGAGTTTTTGATGGATTAACAACGAGCCCAAAACTACGACTCCAGTTGTGAATGCCCTCCAAGTCATCATTCACCATCCTGATTACTGACGGGAGACTAGTAACATCACCCGGCGCATAAACCTGAAGGTCGTCGGCATAAAGGTGATAGTGAGAAGAGAGATTATGAGTAATAGAATTAATAAATATAGAGAATAGTAAAGGAGATAACACACCGCCCTGTGGAACACCGGCTAGCGTGCCACACCAGGAAGAACAAGAATCATCCACCTTTATACGCTGCCGACGGCCATTGAGATAGCTACGAAACCATTCAATTACAGCAGGAGATATGTTGAGAGGACGTAATACCCCGAGTAGAATATCAAAATCTACGGTGTTGAAAGCATTGCTAAAATCTAACAATGTCAACACACTAAGCTTCCGATTATTCATCCCAGCCCGGATGTCGTCAGTAATCTTAACGAGAGCGGTAGCCGTACTATGACCGGAACGGAAGCCAGATTGGAACGGGTTAAGGAGATCGTTTTTATTTAGGAACGATGTCAACTGTTGGTGAACAAGCCGCTCGAGGACTTTAGAAAGAAAAGGAAGGATGGAGATAGGACGATACTCAGAGAAAGAGAAAGGATTTGATTTTTCGGGAATCGGGACTATATGGGCTTCCTTCCAAAGGGAAGGGAATGAATTCGAAAATATAGATTTATTGAGAATAGAGGAAATTATGGGGACAAGCAGGTCAAGGAGAGGGAGAATCATGTTACGGCTAACGCAATCAACACCGACGGCATTCGACGTTATGGACAGTAAACTCCTCCTAACATCACTATCAGTAAATGAAGTAAAAGAAAAAGGAAGAAAGTCTGGAGTGGTAAGTGAGGAGAGATTCTGAAGGGTCTTAACCTTAGCAGGGCCACCAAATGTGGCAGAAGTGGCGAAGTGTTGATTAAGCTGGTCGAAATCTACGTCTTTAGGGCAGGAATTAAATTGATTCTTACCGACTCCAAGCGACTTGAGAAACTTCCATACTTTCGCAGGGTCTCCATTCTCTACTGACTTATGTATATGTCGCCTCTGAGCATCACGACAAATGGTGCTACAGCGATTGCGTAGAGTGATATATCGAGCTTTGTTGATATCAGAGGGGTTACGCTTATACTTAGCCCTAGCTTGATTCTTTTTACTGAGTAAGTCCTTAATATCCTCAGTGAGCCAAGGAGCAGGAAGATGTTTAATTTTAACGGAGCGGACTGGAGCATGTATATCATAAAGTTGGATCAGAAGGGAGTTAAAAATTGAAATCTGCTCATCAACTGTGGCAGCTATGGAAATTACACCCCAGTCAATTTCAGCCGCGTCACTACGGAGCTTTTCCACATTCATTCGACCAAAACTGCGCTGTAAAAGGACTTTAACCTTCGGCTTAGGAGGTTTCACTTTGTAGGACACGAAAAGCAAGTCATGGTATGAGAAAGCATCCGCGGGGAGTTGGCCGTGCTTAGCGACAAACGAGGTAGAAGTGGTAAGAGTAAGATCCAGGAGTGAAGGCGTGCAGTTCGGAAAGTGATGCGTTGCATGGGAAGGGAGAATGCTCATCTGACATGCGTGAACTAGTGAGTTAAAATTCCGAGCACGATGATCATCTTTTACGAGGCACGTATTAAAATCACCCATAATAATATGATGATCAAAGGAGGGAACAAAATCCTCTAGGAGCTTTTCTAAGGTAGGAAAAAAATTTACATGAAGGGAAGGAGAATAGAAAACATCAAGAAGAACTTTAGTAAAAGAAAGAGTTATCTCAAGGAAAAGATATTCTGCACTATCGGAAGTAGGCGATTGACCAGACACACCTACATACAACAGAATAGGGTATATGGGAGCGAAGATAAACAGCAACTCCACCGCCACCCCTTCCGACGCGATCATTACGAATAGGCTTGTGCCTGCTCGTTCACTGAGCAGATCGATCCCAACTAGTACAGTAGGACAAGTGTACTAGTTCGGTCTTTTAGTTCGTTTAGTACAGTAGGTCACTGAAAGAATCTGAGTAAAAGAACTGACAGAACGTAACAAACGTACTTTTAAAATTCAACTTTATGATAGTATACATAAAGTTTAAATTATGATTGAAAAGCCCGTAAAATATTGTGTCATTTAAAGCAAATTGCGGCTATCGAACGCAACGTAAGTTTAAATCAGTATAATTGAAAATATTATTATCTCGCTTACACCAGCGCGAAGACATCGCCTACCTATTTCTTTACTCTCTTTTCGATAGCTCGGCGCTCCGTGCGTTCCATTCGGAACGGTTTGTCTGCTCTGTAGCCGTGTGCTCCCTGTACTAGATGAACTAAGAGCGGAAACATCTGGGAATAGTTCGGTCTAGTACAACGAACGGAATTCGTTCTTTTAGTACTTTCGTACGTGAACTACTCAAGCCTAATTACGAATTAAATGGAAATCAGGCAAAGAAAAGGACGTGGAGGGGAGGCAAGGTTTAAGCCACGACTCCGACACAAGGACCGCATGAACATTATGTAAATCGAAAGTAGCCATGAGGTCAGTGTAATGTGCTGGGATACTCTGTGCATTAATATGAACCACATTTAGGTTATTACTAACATTTTCGAATTCTAAATTTAGTAAATCATGAAGTGATTGTGGCAAACTCTTAAAACTGTCATCAGATACATCATCGGAAGAAAAAGATACATAACTGTCATCACTTAAGCTATTATTATAATATTTGTAGGTATTCCTTAATTTACAGTACATTGACGCCGAGTTGTTATGTTATATGATGTCGGTTAAACAAATAAACATTTAATCATTAAATACTTAAGCAAAATCTAGGACAAAAACGGTTTTCGGATATATTTACCGAACCGGGCTACACCCATAACTTTTTTTCTTGACATATTTCGACCCATCGAGAGAGTCCTCGTCGGGAGTACCCTCAGCCAAAGTCGGACGCGTACTGCGGGCCTGCGCCTTACTAGAACGGCTAGGCAGCGGGCAGAAACTAGTAAATGTTGAATCAGAAACAAGTTGCCAATCGCTGACGCTTAGTAGCGTATCGTAGTTTTCCCTCTGTCACTCTTTCATATTAGTTCGACGAAGACAGTTAGCTGCCTTTCGTTTACGATTGACGAAGCGTTAGCGATTGGCAACTTGTCTAAGCACCCAGGCCTCTATTGTCATAGCGTTAGAGTACATGTTCTGATAACTTGGAGCATCCTGGCCATCCCAACATTGATCTGATGGTGGCATTACAAACCCTATTATGGCTTAAGTAATGTTATGATGGTACAGCGTTTAATCGTTTGTCGTCGTTGCCGTCACGTTCCAACAAGTATCCAAGTGCAAGAGTCATGCGTAGAACTATAAATTGATAAAACGGGACCACATAAGCCACCAGTAGGCTTAAGGTGCGGTTAAACTAAAAGAGCATTCGCTGTTCTAACCTCCCACTCTACGAAATTCAATCGGTACACAAAACGTCATTGGTTGATTTCTTAGAACGGGTGCTAGAACAGCGAGTGCTCTTTTAGTTTAAACGCACCTTTATGATGGTACCGTGTTTAATCGTTTGTCGTTGTTATTGTCGTCAAGTTCTAACAAGTATGTAAGTGCGAAAGTGACGAGTAGCACGATAAATGGATAAAACGGGACCACATAAGCCACTAGATAGAGAAAGATACCTACCTACAATCGGATTTACCTCGCATTTTTCAATATCGTTTAATTAGATTGGCCATAAAGCCAATAAATTATATTTGATTCTTGTCCGTTCTTCAACCGACGCAAGACGATGAGAAAGGAAATTAAATTGAAGCATTAAATTAAACTTCAGATAATAAGTAATTGAGGAAAATCATTCAATTGCTATCCAGTTGAGGATAAAAAAAATTATAACCAATTATTTTCCTAGGCATTTATTACTTTCGAAATTTTAATCAATCGCATTGATCGTAATTACATTTGAGGAAAGCTGATATCTCACGCCAGGTGATGGCATTTTGCCTTAAGAAATTTCTTAATGTATAAAACTAATCTGAGCATCCTGTACTTTGATGCTGACTGGACAGCCAGCATTTGCGACTGAGTATTAGATTAGCGCTTGGCAACTTGGCAACGCACCCTGAAATCCTTCTTAAAGTAATAATCGCCGCATACATACTTTACTGGGATCTGAGATGGTCTGACGAAGGCCTTATCTAGCATACGACAGGTTCCACATCATCATCAACCTCTCTAAGTCCACTGCTGGACGAAAGCCTCTCCTATTAACTATGCGTACGAACGCATCAGGAGGTAAACGTCATGATCGCCACGCAAGTGGGTTGATGATAACAGTAGTGTCCACGATAATGATACTGCCCATTATTAATTTTTGGTAATCGAATATTCAACTTTCTACTTTTATTGAATGTCATTTCACACATTCTCTCATGAAAAACCTGTGCACGTGATACGAGTATACAGGGTTGCCAGTGTCATTTAGTATAATGTTTTTGATGCATGTACTGTCACCGGTGTCACTTGTCAGTTTTAAGAATAGTTTTTAAGTTTATTTTTTTTTGGTGGCCCTGAAAATTTGCGTCGTGGCAATCTAGCCATGACACATGCTGAGTGGCAACCTTTTTGGTGTGTTTATAATTTCATTTTCTTTGTAAGTGTAACTATTTAATCGCCAAGAAATAACATTCTATTCTATTCTATTCAATGATTCTCTCTTAGTCGACTCTTACGACACCCGCGGGAAAATCTGGGATTATATTAAATGTAAGGTTGCTGAATACTACCTATGTATGTGAAATGGCGTCATGCATAATATTGACAGTGAGGAAAAAATACTACTATTTTAGTAGTTATTGCGGTCATCCGATCTTAGCCGGGTGTACGTGTACCTTACCTATTCCTACTACGTTGTCAAGATTTAGAAGCAAATGGGCTACCATGATCTCTTAAATGCAATTCAGTTTAGGTTCAGCTTTCCCGTTTTCGGCAGTTATTATACGGAACGGACACATCGCGATTCAGTTTCGGTTCTAAACTGAATCGCATTAGTAGATTGTGGTAGCTCCCCAGGGTAGTAAGATTTAATTTTTGATTGTAAATACATAAATGTCACCACACAGCAAACGTAGCGGTAAGCTCTCTACATACATCATATTTTTTGAATGGGTGCCTGCATACAAACTGAAATGTGATAAATTTCTTCGGTTATTCGCGGATCGTCTAGAACGCAAAATGACAAGTGTGTTGTTTTGCCTACATTGCAGTTTGACCATCGAGCATTACGCCAAAACCTTAGATCGACTTGAAAGCAAATTAGGTACCCAACACGCAGAACGACAAGAACGCATTTTGCCTACTTTTGTCTTTTGTTTTTGCGAGTACAGTCACAAACAGTCACTAGGTATAGGTAGGTTAGGTTTCCTAGGTACCTGCAAACTGCACAGAAAAGGACTCCGTCGATATCGCTTTAAAGTTATGATAAAACGGAAAAAATACTGTAGACGTTTTGCGTTGTAGACCAGTTGCTACTAACCCTTTGTATGCAAAAAATATATTTTCTACTTATTATCTGAAAAGGAATCATCAATATTGGTGATTAATAACTAATGACCCACGCTATCTGGTTCATCTTTTGATTCTGTATCATTAAACTTTTGCACTCAACTGTTCAGACATTTTGCGTTTTAGTCATAGTGCTATGAAGGCAGTAAAGTAGGCATTTTGCGTTTTTTGTCAATTTGAGATTTAAACCGATTGCACGTTGGGTAAACTGCAGTTTAGGCAAAACAACAAACTAGTCATTTCGCGTTCTAGACGATCCGCGAATAACCCAATTTCTTTCGCTACTGTACGTGTAATATTTGGAGTCAGAGATTTATAGTAATAATGTCTACTTACACCAAATATTAAAATCATCTCCTCTCACCTTCCAGTCTTCAAAGGCGCCCCAGCGACCCCACCCTCAGCCGCCGCCGACCTCGGCGCCAGTCTGGACTCCAACTTCTTCCACTCCATCAAGAAACTCTTCACCAACCGCAACTACGACCTGCTGCTCATCTCCTACGGGCTCAATGTTGGCGTGTTCTACGCTATATCGACGCTGCTCAATGAAGTTGTGCTTACTTTCTTCCCTGTAAGTGTGATAAGATAACCCCCTGCATAAATGGGTCAAAATTCTTTTCGTTGTCTTGTTTCATACCCCTTTGTCACGCTTCTAGTTGCTGTCTCGACTGGGTATTTAAAAAAATCCAGTGCACTTGTATTTCTTTTTCACGCTAAATCCTTATCCATACATCAAAAATTGGAAACAAACATCATCTCATACAAAAATCACAACTGTGTCACGTTTTTTAGGGACACAAATAAGACAAAGAAAAGAATTTTGACCCAAATGTCTCCTAACTTAGCAAGGCGATGGGGTCGAAAGAGCTCTGGATTCTGAGTAGGAAAAACCTTAAATTTGCCTATTTAGGAAAAAAGTTTTTGGATTTCAAAAAAAGCTGCCCTTTTCTTTAGTGTGCCTGGGAAAAAGGATTAAAATACAAACAAAAGTATTAAACTAAAACATTCATTAATTTTTAAAGCGTTACTGAAAAGGTCTTCACTTACTAAGACTTAAGACACTTTTTAGGGTTCCGTAGCCAAAATGGCAAAAACGGAACCCTTATAGATTCGTCATGTCCGTCTGTCCGTCTGTCCGTCTGTCCGTCTGTCACAGCCGATTTACTCGGAAACTATAAATGCTACAGTAACGAAATTTGGTGAGGATATGTGTTGTATTAACCGCTATAGGATTATGATATTAAATTATAAAAAAAACCATTAGGGTGGGGGCCCTCCATACATGTAACTGAGGGATAGAATTTTTTTTTTAGTTGTATATAAGTGTGTGGGGTATTAATAGAAAGGTCTTTGAAAATGATATAAAGGTTTATAAATCACATTTTTATTTAAGCGAATCGTTTTCGAGATATCAGCTCTCAAAGTCTGAAAAAAGTGTCCCCCCCCTCTATTTTTTAAACTACGCGATATAAAATTCTAAAAAAAATATATGTTATGCACATTAATAAACTCTATCAACGATTTTTGGTTTGATAAAATTATCTCTTATAGTTTTTGAGGTAGGGTGATTTAACTGTATTTTTTTATAATAAATTGATAATGGTACGGAACCCTTCGCGCGCGAGTCCGACTCGCACTTGGCCGGTTTTTTTTTAAATAACTAGACTCTTCCGTGAAAACATTTATCTCGTCTGTAACATTACGCCTTACTCTTGCGCTAAACCTAAGGGACTTTCATATTTATCAAAATCTAAAATCCATTAAAATCAATTCCAGGATGCCAACGAAGACGTAGGCCGCATCGGCCTCATGATCGTAGTAGCCGGCATGCTGGGCTCCGTGGTGTGCGGCCTCGTGCTGGACAAGACACACAAGTTCAAGGAGACCACGCTGGCGCTGTACGCGGCCTCGGTCGTCGGGATGCTGATATTCACGTTCACGCTTGACTGCGGCCTCATCGCTGTTGTCTACATGAGCGCTATTATACTTGGGTGAGTTTTTGTTCGAGAATGTTCTGGAACTTCTTTTGTTTGTTCGTGCGAGCTCTTTATGGCAGAAGATTCTAGAAATATTCTCTCTTATTGACTAGAAGTACGAGAAAGAGAACTCTGTCCAACATTCCCCTGTCAGTTAAAAACGCGATA
>JALPQI010025235.1:0-18182 GCA_025490895.1 Thaumatotibia leucotreta
CATCGCCGGTCATGCTCGATTCGAGTTTTTGGGCTCCCACTTTGTGGTGATTTTGCCCCACAACTCATAAAATACATACATATGTCAAATATCGGCTAATGAATGAAATTACTTTATGCGAAGTGAATCTATCACTTGGTTTTCGAATTAAAATACTACAGCCGCTACTGGTGCCTCATAATCTATGCTTTCATTAACTAATTTCAGGCGGCTACTACGATGCGATTCAGTTTAGGACCTAATCTGAATCGCGATGTGTCAGTTTCATAGAATAACTGTCAAAAACTAACAAACAGAACCTAAACTGAATAGCATTTAAGAGATCATGCTGGTAACCACACTTCCGAGTTATGTTTCAATACGCACTAAGCAAGTATCTAGATGTATTTTATTCCACCTTCGTAGGCGTAGCATTGCGAATGTAATGCTCTGTTATCTTTACTTATAAGTAAAGAATCTATAAATCCATAAATTAGGTAAAGTTTAGGAAGGATCGGCACGCTGGTTGCAGAATTTATCTCCTTACCGTATTCCAAATTTGAATACGACCATTAGCCAAGTTCCTCAGCAGCATCCGAATTGAACAATTACGGAATTTTTATTCCGACTCGCCCGAACTGACTTCGAAATTTTCATATTTATGGCTATCGATTCTCAGCGTTCGGACCTAAATTGCGGCAAGACTTTCAATAAATTATAACAATCGTAATATCGAAGATAGATTTTCGTAGGTACAGCCAAATGCAAAAATTTGTACGTACAAAAATTATGGTGCTCAAAAATATGGTGCTACTCTTGTGACATCACTATGCACAATTTAGCATCAGTATTTTTAAATCATACTAAAATTATATTTCACCCAAGTCCAAGGCTGCTAGACATGATGTTTCGCTTCATAAATGAAAAGCTTAATCAAGGGTATTGTCATAGATAGCTGCGCGAATCTCTCTTCACCAATAACCCGCGTGAAATAATAATTGCACTTGTATTTTGGCACTTTTCCGAAAAATTAAGTATAGAGGTATAGTTATTAATTTTACATTTTCCCATCCAAATTGTATGCAGAAGTCAGAAATTATAAGCCAGATTTACAATTGCAAGTTTCGGAACAGACGTATATACTAGAAAAATATGATTTTCCACTCACTTTCGGCTGAACAACGTCTATAGACGTCGAAGATTGTATGTTAACAACAAATTAATTGAAGTTACGGGGCCGAAAGTGTTGAGAGTAGGTATTGGCAGGGTGCAAAGCGGGTGGAGGGGGTAGCCGAAACGATCGCCGCGCTCGTTGCGGCTAAAATTGACATTATGGTCGCCGACTTCAGCTGTCAAATCCATATTATTCCATCCAGCAGCAAATATTTTCTCATCGTTTTCAGATAAATATTTAATATGGGCCTAGTAAGGTGTGTTATTGTTAATTGCAATAACACCATGAAGAACAGTGACTGTAAATATTACCGATTTAACTGTTTTCATTATTTATGAAGTATATAAGTGCTGCAATGTGCTTGCATTTCCCACTCTTATTATAAACGCAGTCGCACGATACACTCTCTACATGAGAACTGGTGTTTAGCTGTAAGTAAATTTATTTGTTAGAGAATAGAAAAAACATTTATTGAACGGTATCGAAACACAAAAATCGGCTTACATAATACTACAAACAAAGTTGTCTTGTACGCCGTTGCTGTCACTGAAGCTTGGCGAACCACTCGGGATTTGATAATACGGGACATGTCTTCTTGGCGAATATCTTCAACCTCGAGAACATGCCCAGGTTGCACCAATTTCATCCCTTTATTCATCGTCTCCGGTTGGAAAACGATGTCGTGCGTGATGGCACGAAACCCCGTTTTAGTTATGAGTAGGCTCATTTCTAACTGAAAACAACAATATTAATGTTATTAGCAATAATGTCACTGACTGCAATTGTCCAAAATAGCCTTATATATTAAAATAACACAAAATTTTATTAATATTTTTCAAAATATTTACTTACTTCCCGCTTGAAAGCGGCGACTATAATGTCTAAAATGGCCACCTGTTAATGGCGCTGTCATCGCGCACGGTGCCAATAGCCGCGTAGTCACGTCTCAAAAATTGCAGCAATAACCTGCAGTGTTAATTCAGCTTAAGAGCGAAACTTGGTTGACTATAGGTACCTAAGGGAGTATGGGAAAATTCGGAGAAAAATGTGGGTAAAGTTAATATAACCAAACTATTATTGCCTGATAATTACATAGGTGTACGGTGTAGGTACCCGATCATATAACGCGTTTGGACTGTCACGGGAGCCCCAAAGCAACTGCAAATAGAACAAGCCCCGTAGAAAAGTAGAAAACCGTAGAAAAGTTTGCTTAATGCGACCCACGTGCAGCGTGTCCAATTAGGAGCCCAATAAATTATAATCAGCCAAAGGTTATTCTGGAGCATTCATTAGTGCTTAAAGGGCAGAAGGCTAAACGGGACGTGCTGACTGTAGGTGCCTACTCGATCAGGGGTCGAAAACTTTTGTAAAGGTTAGGCAAAATCGCTGCTAATGTTATAAACAGAGATCGGATTTTTGTGCGACATCTCATACTAGATGTCATCAAAATGACGTAAGTCACTAAGAATGTCGCAAATTTATCCGATCTCTGGTTATAAATCATGCCCCAATATAATAGTTGTTACATATTCGGGCTAATTTCATCTAGTGTCCATATAAAAATGTTTGTAAATTGAGTTGGTAAAAGTGGAACATAGAACCTTGTAAGATTGATGCAGCGAAATGCAAAAGTAAACACTCGTCTGTCTGTCTGTTACGCTTTCACGTCAAAAGTACTGAATTTACTAGTTATCGTGGAATTTGATGTGTTATGTTTCAGAAAAGGACATAATATACGATTGTTCCTAAATTCTAATCAATGCCGGTAATATTAAATTAAACTCTGTCTGTCTTTCTAGTAGGTAACTCTCGACTGTATTGTCATTGTTCTTATACGCTAAAATGACTGACGAACGACATGGTTCATGAAATTTGATGTAAAGATAGTCTAACTCCCGTTTAATATATGGACGTAGTTCTGCAAAAAGGAACCAATCCATACGAATTTGTCATTCTAATTAACACCTTAAGTCACAACAATCAAGTCAATCTTTAAATTGACAAATTCAGATGGATTGGTTCCTTTTTGCAAAACTACGTCAATATAGGATCGGTATACTTTTAGGGTTTTATCCCGGAAAATTAATTGCAGAGTTCCCCGGGATTGCGTTAATCGCATTCTATACAGACAAAGTCGCGGGCCAATACCTGTTAAATAAACTCAATGTATCTGAGACCGTAAGTTTCAGATATTTCAGAGGATTTCTATGCATTCCCCGGGAATCTCAATGCACTTTTTTTTTCACGAAGCAGAATCCTACGATAAACCTAAGTTAGCCGATCCCTGCACTAGGCGATTGGAGACGGGCGATAGTCTCCGCTCCGTAAGGAGGTGTTCCTTGGAAGCGAGTGACGTTGATGCGGATCCCGTGCCTTAATAAGGTAAATGAGATGCGGTGAGGCGTAAGGGTGTTCTGAACTGTTGGTGAGTAGATTAATTTAGTGGTTAGTGGTTAGACGATTGGAAACCCAGCTGGCTGCGACCATATATAACATGGACGTCTAACGCCAGAGCAAAAATGCCACCAAACACAATTGTTCAATTGTGCCAAAATGGGCAGGACATAGCGCTTTTCTTAACACTGCGCCTATTTCGGCGCAACATCTTTGACAAATATAGCCAATCAAAACTTTGATGGACCAATCACAACTATTTTTAAATGGCGGTTTAAATTTTTATAGGTTGATAATCATATTCATTGCCGTGATGCATTGAAGAGGGAGTGACACTTGTCAACTAAAATTCAGGACCGGTTTTGAAAGGCAATTTAATATGGCGTGCGGCTTCCATGTTTCATTTGTTAGTAGCCAGCTGGTCTAGCCAAGATGCCATTCTGCAATCGTATACGACAAGCGATAAGTAATACATGTATGAGAATGACAGGTTCGAACGAAAAGTCATGTGACCACTATATTATTATGGTCACGTGACTTATCGATTATTGTATACGATTGCATAATGGCATCTTGGCTAGGCCTGCAGTTGTTTTAAGAAATTCATAATCGGATTATCTTCAGTTAAAATAAATTGTACTTAATTGATGTCTAGTCTATTCAAGTAGTAAGTTTCTGTTTTGTACTCGCTTACACAGGTCAGTATTAATAGTAATATTAAATGTCAACGTGTGTAGATTTCACTCGAATGGATCCCAAAAGCCAGATTTATTTATTGGTTATTTTATTAGATAAAAAATTATGAGTCCTATCTAAAAAAAAGTCAGTATAGGCATCTATTCAGCAGGAAAGGATTTTTTATTTAGGATCGTTACGATTCAACGTACCGTTACGTCATTTTTGAACTCGTTAAAAAGGCTAATGTATGCGGCAAACACATTTTTTCTCGTCTCTATTACAAATACGCGTTAAAGTTTATTAGGCGTGGTAGAAAGCGTAGGATTCTGACTTATCAAAGCTTAACTTTTTACGGCAAAAACATCTTCACTAAGATTTTTTACCCAATTAAAAGCGGATCGGCGGTTTTTGGTGGTTTTTACTCGGTCACGGTTTTAGACGAGGCACGGGTCAAGCGGGCTGAGACAATACATTGCGCGCGAGTCGTGGCTCGCGTTTTGTTCCGCGTGCCGGCTGTTTAATCATCCCCATTGTGTGCCTTCTGCCATTGTTATAAGGCTCACCGTAATAGATAGCTCGTGGCTTGATGCAGCTATTGAGCTAATCGCTTCATTCAGCGGCGGATGGCAGCTTTTTCCTGAGCATCCGAACGGTCACGCATTCCGAAGGCCGATGTTCGATCTGCGAACTGATGGTCAATGTTATGTGGCAGAATATGCCGAAATATGCAGTAGGTACATACTCATGTTTGTTTTAGTTTCCTACTTCTGCCCTTATAAGGGAAGTTTTGGTTTTTATTGTAGCAATATTTAACATTTACTAGTCCTAAAATGCGACTCTTCGACTCGAAACTTACTTTTGCAAACTTTTCAATGGTACAATGTAGCAGCGCTTTATTATTATTTTAAAATTCATTTGTGGTAATTCCTCTTGCCTTCTGTATTTTCTTTAATTCTCCGCTTTATTGACGAGAAGTGACAGACGTGACAAATTCTAATACGAAAATCAAGATCTAAAAAAGTTTATATTTTAGCACCGAGTATTATACCTAACAAGTTATACAAGCCCCCAGAGCGCAAAAAGGTGTGAAAGTTTGCAAATAAAGTATCTATATAAACCTATGTATGATTTATTATTTTGGCATATTCGTTAATCTAATCAAGAGTTGATTTTAATGTAACAAAAGAATTTGTAAAATAAGTCAAGGTGGTAAGTTTTTTTGGATTGTGAACCAAAATGTGACCCGGCATATCTAGTCCAGTATAATCAATTCATCATTATCCTTAGTTATTAGTATGCAGTATTTATATATGAATACTATACGACTATCGCGTTTGCTATCCAATGAGATTTAAATTAAAATCTTAATTCAAACACGTAAACAACCTTTCAAGCTATAATGTCGGCAGCAGAATCTTTGGGCACGCGCCAGTATGGAAGATTCGAACCTTCTCTCAAATCTAGAAGAGCTTAAAGCTACGTACACATGTGACGTTTACGTCGTTTTGGTTTCGAGGAGGAGGTGGCGAGCGGCGATGCGCACGGCACAATAATACGATAAACAGTTGTTCGCGGCGACGGCGTTTGTTTACTATTAGAAATGTGGTCCCGGTGCTTATAACTAACTATATCACGTGCGGTAAGTTAACGTGCGATATGATGGACATTGCCAATAGCGACTTTTCGTTAGACAATGTCAATGTCGAGAAATTTGAGACTTGCTCCAGCAGTACAACAAACACAGCTGCTCGTTGCTATTTCTTTAATTATTATGTAATCTTCATTTTAGTCGCAGCCAATTATGTCTGAGAGAATTGCAATTTACTACTATTGGGTATTCCTCCTGTTACTGCTCTTCAAGCTATTCCGTCTTCGGCTATCCATATCGTTGCCTGGAACGAAGTCTGGGTAACATCTTGGACCACATCTGGTCATCTCCTGGTTGCACGTCCTCTACTTCTTCGTCCGTCAACACTCCCATTTATTATTATTATGTTACAGGTAAACTGTTATATCAAGAAGCTTATGATAGTTCTTTGGTAGGTGGGTTTTTCAAGTTTTTCCGGCTTATCGTCGTCATGCGTTTCATAATTTATCCTCGCGGGGGTTTCGTTATGTTCGGTTATTCTGCTGGTTAAGAACCTGTAGGCGTAAGACTTCATTATACAGGTAAATTTTAACCTTGAGATAGCCTTGTTACTATTTTGCTTAAATCATATAAAATGCTAGTGGAACTCGGCCTATGGCATAACCAAAAGCAATGGCAGTATTTATTATTTACTGCAAAACTATTAAAATATTACAAACAGTAACAAATTGTAACATTATTTATTCCTAAATAATAAATGTACTTATTAGTAAAAACACGCACCGTTCGCAAGCGAATGACCTTTCAGTGAACCCGCTAAGCCACCGTGAAATAAGAGCGGTTAAGAATCAGCTACCAAAGTTACGTGTTCTCTTAAATAATCGCTATTTTTTCGAGTTAATGATTTTGTTTTTATTAGTAAGAACACGCACCGTGCGCGAGCGAGCGACCTTTATCAGTGAACCCGCTAAGCCACCGTGAAATAAGACCGCGTCAACAATGAGCCACCACACTTACGTGTGCTCTCTTAAATAATCGCCACTTTTTCACCGCCTTAATGATAAACGTCACGACTATTACGTTCCAATAAAATGAAAAAGTAAGATTCCATTAGCTTCCGTGTTTTGTTTATGTGGCTTGATAGTCCAGTTATGGCCTGTCTCACAATTCCCGGATAAATATATCCGTTAGGTAAAATATTCACTATCCTTTTCCCCGGCCATGTAGGTTCCAGAATTATTTGATTTACTTTAAGTATGTATATGTTTACGTTATTATCTATTGGAAAACTAAATTTCAAAGAAACAGGTGCAGTCAAGACGCGTTGATATCTTTTCCCTTATGAATTAACATTTATCTTTTCAATATTATAATCTTCAATGGAATTTGAATGTATAGACAGGAAATACTGTAAAGAAAAATATACGATTACAGTAGGGTCAAGAAGTGAAATTTAAAGACTAACCCCTTATTCATAAACGACTCCTAGTTTGCATGCCGCTAAGTTAGTTTACGCATAAGTCGATCATTAAAAAAACAAAAACTAAAATCATTATATATCTATGTATTTGTCACGGTTAGAATTTCCTGAAATAAATGACAAACAACTGTGATTTGCTTGTAGTTAATAACCGTAGAGTAGGTATGTAGATACAAGTATGCCAGGATGACTAAGGTGACTGTGCAAAATAAACAAGCACGCGTTGGATTAGGTACACTGAAGGCTCAACTGCGCCGAGTGCGAGGCTCACTGCGCAGACGCATCCTTTTGAGTGGGGGACTTGTGAAGAATTTCCTAGAACATTGCTTAATTAATATTTTGGCAACATCATAAACATTAGGAATCTAATCTTTAAGATTACTATATTGCATGTTAGAAGACGGTAGAAAATGTAGAAATAGATATAGAAAACGGCATAAGGAATGATAGGGATGATGGGTACTGACAGATACTATGTTTGTGTATGGACTTAATGACGTTTTTGCATTTGCTAAGGTTTTGATTTTTCTACATACAGGCTGTAGATAGGTAACTTTAACTCAAAATTAGAGCCACAAAATTATCCATACAAAATAATTCGGCGCGCAATGTAGAGCAACACACTCAAGTCAAGCGCTCGTTGACAGCTAATTTCAAAAGCAGATGACATACCTGTCATATCAATAATAACAAATGTTCGTACCTGCATTGCTGCTCCGAAAATCTCAAAAAAATTCTGTGGGGTCCTAATGAAGTGCAACTTAAAAAAAACCTCGTATATACTCGTATAAACTTAAAAAAACTCTTCAGAATCTAGTTTCGCGTAACTAAGCGCTTACCTGCGTAGTAGATGCCAAGCAGTAGAGTCAGAAGCTGATTGAACTGGACTGCAGTCAGAAAGGCCGAAAAGCATCCCTGCATCGATCAGACATTGACAAGCGGGTGCGTCGCGAGCCAGGCTCATGATTACCAGTGTCCATACGCAGCAGCCACCTTTAGGGGCGTTCAATCAAACGCTTGCAGAGCTCGGGAGTTGAACGCTGAACTGGATGCGTAGCCAAGATACCAACGAATCGTGAACGAAAGGCAACCACATGTATTTGTCGCACTAATAAGAAAGGAGAGGAAACTGCAATACGCTACTGGGCATTTCTCAGACCGTACACGGACATCTCATTCATTTGGTCACGTTTTTTTGGAAGTGGCTGCATCTATTGGTACCATTTTCAGTCGTCAGATACAGCACCCGTTTCTCTATAAGACAACCAAAATCATTCAGCCACTTCCAAACAAACGTGACCAGATGAATGAGATGTCCGTTTACGCTCTGAGAAAGGCCCTACTACTGAGCGTTAGCGATTGGCAACTTAGCTATACACTCTGGATGTGTAGCTAAGAAACCAATCTCTATCACACAGTCGCCAACGAAACGCAACGTACTTGTCGCACTAATAAGAAAAAGTGTCAGAGATTGAAAAGAACAATACGCAACTGAGCGTTAGCGTTTGGCATCTTGGCTACGCACTCAGGTGATCTGTGCTTTAAGATCACGTCAGACTGGCACCCCTGAGAACCTAATTCGCTGCGCTCGCGACAGAACCGCAAGTAACCCAACCCAGTGCACCGCGGCCGCGCCATAACATAATTAAAAATGATTTAAGGCATTCGCTCCGGCTGCTTTGTTTCGCGCATTATGTCTCACTTGTTCGCGTCGCCTTCGCACTGCCCGCTGTTAATTCTGTCACAGTTTTTATAACCCTTTTGTATTTATTAATTCCCTTTCGGCTCCGGTAGCGCTACGGTTCTCGGAAAGCGATTTTGACGTGACATTTCTTCGGGTCGCCGTGTCCCTGTGTTAATGAAGCGTCCTATTTCGGCGCCGGCAATTTTCTTAGAGTTATTTCGGCTAATCAAATTAGGGCCTTTAACCATAAACGAACCTACTTTCGGATGCTGAATATTTTTATTTAAATTCCAGAAAGCCCAAACGAAGGACTAGCATAACCCAGAACACTCTGAATAAGCATTATACCTACAGTTAAATAATGTAGTTATAGTCTTTTTTCAGTATAAAAAATTAAGATAATAATGCTATGATGAATATGCAAGCCCGAACAAACATTTTAATTTTCATAAATACCTAAATAAGTGCAAAATGGGTAAAGCCTGTTAAACAGATCGTTGTTAAGAACATATTAAAGTGACCAAAATGTTAAGCTATTTTATTTGATTTTATCACTGTCCACAAAGGCTTTGGACTTATCATAACGGGTAAATTCATGCGCACGCAAAGTAGGCAATAAAACAGAGGCGCGTAACTCGAACAATGGCAATTCGCAGCTTTGTACCCGCGTCCACGGTAAATGACTATTAAAGGGATTAAGTCCGGCTTGTTGACGCGACGCGCCCGGTTATCGGATTGCGTCAGGCAATCATTCGTGGGGGTCTGATTTAAAAAGTTTTAGCCCTGCCTCTTTTGTCTGAAAGAGTCAAGTAAGAGACGGCATGATTACATGTTGCATTGGGCTGCTGAATGCAGTCCGTGATTAGCCACGGTCGTCAGAAACTTAAGGGTTTCCTCGAAGATTGAAATAAAAGGTTAAGTTGGTTACCTTTTCAACGCACGTTATGCTGTTCGATACGTCAAATATCATGTAGGTAGAAGTGAAATAAAAGGAAGATTTACGAGACATTTAATTCCCGATTCGACATGTATTACGATATCGGGTATTGCTTCGAATGTTATTAGAATACAGATTGTCAGCTGTATCGGGCTGATTGTAATAATGTTAGTGGCGCGGCAATATGTCGCGCGGTGTCTGGTGTCTGCGGTTGTCTCGACGTTATTGGCGCTCGCGATCCATCATGGCAACGATCTATCACGGATGAGGATTCTTTCCGTCTGGATTCTCAACTATGTATACCATATGTAGTTATTAGAAATATTACCATATGTAGTTATTAGAGTCTTTCGCAATTGATTTTTTCTATCTGTTACGACATTGTGGGATTATCCGCATTGTAAAAAAGTAACACCAACATCAATTTGTTTAATTATAAAACAAATTGATGTTTTCCAATAATGAACTGATTACAGCGCCCTCTATAGCAAATTCAACGCAACGGAGAGTTGTCGAGTTTTCGGACGATTGTGGTAGACACACGTCTTTGAGTGGCTTAAGGTTGTAGTACCTTCGAAACATTAAGTACAGATGTCGCTAGTGATTAGCTTCACAATACCATTGACTAAATTCGTTGTGATCGACGGAAGGTCGTCTGGTGTAATTGGAAGCACGTTGGACCGGCAATCCAGAGGAAGCGGGTTCGAATCCTGTGACAACCAGAGTCTTACGCAATTGATTTTTTCTATGGTAAGCACATCTGTTACGACATTGTGGGATATTTGAAACTGCCAAGTGCCTACACTTAAATGCTAGATTGTGTAAGAGAATGGTAATCACACAACCTATCGCTTTTTTCTAGCGATGTAACGAATATTCGCATTCGCATTCGCGAATATTCGCATGTTTTAAAATATTCGCATTCGTATTCGCATTCGCAAAAAATTGACGCGAATATTGCGAATATTTTTATCTAATTATTTCGTTCACTTAAGTCACATTCTAAAGTTGACCTTAATACCTAGACATCTAGGTACAAAAACATGCGACTCTAAAAATGATATATTTTAACTGAATGATGAATAAAACGTTATATTTCAGTATTTTCAGTTAATAAATCACAAATGATAAGTATAATTAAACAAAACAGTCGTGGTGATTGCGAAGACGGTGACACCTAGTAACTTTGGAGTCAAACTAATTGCTTAGTTTTGAATTTACTTCTGAATACTAAGTATTCAGTATAATAATAATAACTTAAAAAAATCATGCAAACTAGAAGCAAAACACGGAATCAAGCGTCCACACAATCCGCACGCCCACCACCATCTTCCGCCTCGTCCTCCTCCTCCTCTTCGGAATCGTCGTCGGGTGAAGAATTCGCCACTGCACCCGACACCAGCGAGTCGAGCGACGTGCGCGGACCGCCGCCGCCGCCGCCACGACCACCTGCGCGGCGCGGACGGCCACCGCTGCCGGCACGCTTGGGGCCCGCGGGACATGCTGCCCCGCCCACGGCTCCCGCTGCCGGTGGTGTAGTGCGACGCATGCAATGGTCTCAATCCATGAACGAGAACGTCATGCGCGCCTACTATGGGGCTACAGAGGGAGGAACTAATCTATCCGCGTATCGTGTCCGAATGCTTCCTCTGTTTCAGGCCCTTGAACCAACTATAAATGTGACTGCGCAGCGATTATCGGATCAAGTGCGAGTCATCCAACGATTAAAGCGGCTGGATGACTCGACACTTGATCGGCTTCGCCTGGAGGCTCTCCCTGTTCGTGCGGCCTCCGCTTCGGCGCGGGACCCGCCCGCCATGTCGCCGGATCCAGTGCCGGCACCCGACCTGGCACCGAGGGCACCGCGGGTTGATCCCAGTGCCGACGGGGATGACGTTACGAACCTGAGTGTGAGTACTTCAGACAATGAGCAATTGAGGAGGACTCTGGAAGAGGCGATTATGCAGCATCGCTTCACACCCGACTCTAGGCCACGATTACCACGTTTGCCCATGAATAGGCGCAATCTGGCGTTGATGGGAGCCCTAAACGCTTTACTGGAGCCGTATATACGATCCAGTAAAGATTTGGAAGATACGCACTCGATCATGTACTGCGGGGCCATCGCGGCGTGCCGTGTTGCTCGAGTCAAGTTTCCGGACGCTGACCGTGCACCTAGGACCGCCGGAGGTGACCCCGCATGGCAGGTGCGGATCGAGCGACGTATCGACTCGTT
The DNA here is from genome assembly GCA_025490895.1 of Thaumatotibia leucotreta. Lineage (NCBI taxonomy): Eukaryota > Metazoa > Arthropoda > Insecta > Lepidoptera > Tortricidae > Thaumatotibia > Thaumatotibia leucotreta. Next base: position 12,151 of record JALPQI010025235.1, read on the forward strand.
TAGGACTCTCATTGCAAAGCTGATCTGCTTCAGGGGGGGTAACAACCGCCCTCGAGTAATGCGCTTTGTGAACCAGGCGTTCGCGGGAACGGGTATTGCACCCCGCGACTACATGGCCAACCTCACAGAGCGCATCGACTTTCTGAAGCAGAAGGTTTATGCGTGGGCAAACCGTATTCGCCGCTACAGAGAGCGTGTGAATCGATTCCAGCAAAATCGCCTTTTCCAGAGTGACCAAAGGAAGGTTTACCGAAAGTGGGAGGAAACCGACTACCGTGTGTCCGACGCGCGGTTGCCGGATGCTACTGCTATGAGTGATTTCTGGCGTAGTATCTGGTCAGCGCCCGTCGGACACACCGAGGGTGAATGGATGGCCGTTGTTGAACGTGAATGCGAGACCATCGAACCTATGGGGGCAGTTACCATCAGCCCCGATGACGTAAGTTGTGCTATCCGCACGACTCAGAACTGGAAAAGTCCTGGGCCGGATGGATTGCACAACTTCTGGCTAAAATGGTTTCGATGCTCGCACTCACGATTGGCAACGCAATTCCAACAAGCCCTCGAGCTCGGTTCCCTGCCACCTTCCTTAACAACTGGTGTAACCTTCCTGCTCTACAAGTCCGGTAGTACCACGGAAGCGAAGAACTATCGACCCATCACGTGCTTGCCCACACTGTACAAGCTCCTTACATCCATTTTGAGAGTAAAAATTAACACGCACATTGTTGCGAACAATGTTTTGGCTCCTGCTCAAAATGGATGTAGGGTTGGGTCCCGTGGTACTAAAGAGCTCCTCCTCATTGACATGACCATTTGCCAGCAAGTCCGGCGTAACAAAGGGGCCCTCTCCGCTGCTTGGATTGACTACAAGAAGGCCTATGATTCGGTGCCTCATTCATGGTTGGGAAGGGTCTTGGAGCTGTACAAAGTTAATGCAACTTTAAGATCCTTTCTCGGCGCGTGTATGAGGCAGTGGACCACAGTCCTTCGTCAACCAGGAGGTGGTGATGGCCCCTCTGGTCCGCAGGACTTTATAAGGATCGAGCGAGGAATATTCCAGGGTGACAGTCTGAGTCCCTTATGGTTCTGCCTAGCTCTGAATCCCCTCAGCACCCTGCTGAAGGATTCAGGACTAGGTTGCCGGCTTCGGAGAGAGGGTGAAGTCATTTCTCACCTTCTGTACATGGATGATCTCAAATTATTTGCGCCAAATAGCCAAGACTTGTTGGAGCTACTGCGAACAACAGAAGTTTTCAGTAGTGCCATCAAAATGGAGTTTGGTGTCGATAAGTGTGCGGTTATGCATGTGCAGCGGGGGAAAGTAGTAAATTCAACAAATTTACAACTTTCTGAGACAATGTCGTTCAGATCTATCTCGGAAGCAGAAACCTATAAATACCTTGGTATGTCACAGTCTTTGGGTATTGAAGATATGGGAATTAGACAGGCGGTGAAGGAGCGCTTTTTCAGCCGGCTCTCAAAAGTACTTAACAGTCTTTTGTCAGGAGGCAACAAAGTGCGCGCCTTCAATGCCTGGGTAATGCCCATACTCATATACTCCTTTGGCGTACTAAGGTGGACTCAGACCGAGCTGGACGCCCTGGATCGAAGGGTCCGTACACTGCTCACCACACATCGCATGCTACACCCGCGCTCATCAGTTATGAGATTGTACATCCCGCGGAAATGTGGGGGCCGCGGCTTCTTAAATGCCAAAAACCTCCACAACCGCGAGGTGTACAATCTTAGAAACTATTTTCTTAACAATGAGTGCGGGATGCATCGAGATGTGGTGGCAGTAGATCGGAACCTCACCCCGCTCTCCTTGGCAAAGGAGAACTGGCGCAAACCTGTGGTACTAAGCACCGAGGACCGCAAGGCGGTATGGAAGAGCAAGGAGCTACACGGGCGGTTCTACAAGGCCCTCACGGGACCTGATGTGGATCTGCTCGCGTCGGTGAACTGGCTACGATTCGGGGACCTCTTCGGAGAAACCGAGGGTTTTGCCTGTGCAATTGCTGACGAGGTTATCATGACGAATAACTACCGGAAATATATCCTGAAGGACGGTACGGTCGACATTTGTCGGGCATGCCGCCGTCCCGGTGAGTCACTCAGGCATATTATTTCCGGTTGTTCTCAGATTGTTAACACCGAGTACTTGCACAGACACAACCTCGTAGCCAGGATTATACACCAGCAGCTTGCTCTTCAATACGGCCTTGTGGGCTTCGAAGTGCCGTACTATAAGTACACACCTGCAGCAGTTCTCGAAAATGGTCGTGCCACGCTCTATTGGGATCGATCTATCATCACGGACAGGACTATTGTAGCCAATAAGCCTGATATCGTGCTGATAGATCGATCCCAACGCCGGGCAATGCTCATCGACATCACCATCCCCCATGACGAGAACCTCGTGAAGGCCGAGAAGGACAAAGCCAGTAAGTACCTTGACTTGGCTCACGAGGTAACCGACATGTGGGAGGTTGATTCGGCGATCATTGTACCGATAGTTGTTTCTGCGAACGGTCTCATAGCGAAGAGTCTCGATCAACACCTCAAGAGGCTCTCGCTAGGTGGTTGGGTCAAGGGTCAGATGCAGAAGGCGGTAATCCTGGACACGGCGCGCATAGTCCGGCGGTTCCTCTCCCTGCAGCCCTAACCACCGGCAGCTTGGGCCCGCCCCGTTGCCGGCGGCACCCTGGGTTAGGTTTTTTATAAAGTATTTATGTGTTTTGTATTGTTTTTGTATGTTGTATTATATTTTAATTTTATAAATATTGTTATAAAAAGCCTAGCCTAAGAGACATGAGAAATAAAGAGTATAATGATAATAATAATTTGCCAGCAAGTCCGGCGTAACAAAGGGGCCCTCTCCGCCGCTTGGATTGACTACAAGAAGGCCTATGATTCGGTGCCCCATTCATGGTTGAAGAGGGTCTTGGAGCTGTATAAAGTTGATGCAGCTTTAAGATCCTTTCTCGGCGCGTGTATGGGGCAGTGGACCACAGTCCTTCGTCAACCAGGAGGCGGAGATGACCCCTCTGGCCCGCAGGACTTCATAAGGATCGAGCGAGGCATATTCCAGGGTGACAGTCTGAGTCCCTTATGGTTCTGCCTAGCTCTGAATCCCCTCAGCACCCTGCTGAAGGATTCAGGACTAGGTTGTCGGCTTCGGAGAGAGGGTGAAGTCATTTCTCACCTTCTGTACATGGATGATCTCAAATTATTTGCGCCAAATAGCCAAGACTTGTTGGAGCTACTGCGAACCACAGAAGTTTTCAGTAGTGCCATCAATATGGAGTTTGGTGTCGATAAGTGTGCGGTTATGCATGTGCAGCGGGGGAAAGTAGTAAATTCAACAAATTTACAGCTTTCTGAGACAATGTCGTTCAGATCTATCTCGGAAGCAGAAACCTATAAATACCTTGGTATGTCACAGTCTCTGGGTATTGAAGATATGGGAATTAGACAGGCGGTGAAGGAGCGCTTTTTCAGCCGGCTCACAAAAGTACTTAACAGTCTTTTGTCAGGAGGCAACAAAGTGCGCGCCTTCAACGCCTGGGTAATGCCCATACTCACATACTCCTTTGGCATACTAAGGTGGACTCAGACCGAGCTGGACGCCCTGGATCGAAGGGTCCGTACACTGCTTACCACACATCGAATGCTACACCCGCGCTCATCAGTTATGAGATTGTACATCCCGCGGAGGTGTGGGGGCCGCGGCTTCCTAAATGCCAAAAACCTCCACAACCACGAGGTGTACAATCTCAGAAACTATTTTCTTAACAATGAGTGCGGGATGCATCGTGACGTGGTGGCAGTAGACCGGAACCTCACGCCGCTCTCCTTGGCAAAAGAGAACTGGCGCAGACCTGTGGTACTAAGCACCGAGGACCGCAAGGCGGTATGGAGGAGCAAGGAGCTACACGGGCGGTTCTACAAGGCCCTCACGGGACCTGACGTGGATCTGCTCGCGTCGGTGAACTGGCTACGATTCGGGGACCTCTTCGGAGAAACCGAGGGTTTTGCCTGTGCAATTGCTGACGAGGTTATCATGACGAATAACTACCGGAAATATATCCTGAAGGACGGTACGGTCGACATTTGTCGGGCATGCCGCCGTCCCGGAGAGTCACTCAGGCATATTATTTCTGGTTGTTCTCAGATTGCTAACACCGAGTACTTGCACAGACATAACCTCGTAGCCAGTATTATACACCAGCAGCTTGCTGTTCGATACGGCCTTGTGGACGTCGAAGTGCCATACTATAAGTACACAACTGCACCAGTTCTCGAAAATGGTCGTGCCACGCTCTATTGGGATCGACCTATCATCACGGACAGGACTATTGTAGCCAATAAGCCTGATATCGTGCTGGTAGATCGATCGCAGCGCCGGGCTGTGCTCGTCGACGTCACCATCCCCCATGATGAGAATCTCGTGAAGGCCGAGAAGGACAAGTCCAGTAAGTACCTAGACTTGGCCCACGAGATAACCGCCATGTGGGATGTTGACTCGACGATCATAGTCCCGATAGTCGTTACAGCGAACGGTTTAATAGCTAAGAGTCTCGACCAACATCTTAAGAGTCTCTCGCTAGATGGCTGGATCAAGGGTCAGATGCAGAAGGCGGTAGTCCTGGACACGGCGCGGATAGTCCGTCGGTTCCTCTCTCTGCGACCTTAACCACCGGCAGCTTGGGCCCGCTCCGTTGCCGGCGGCACCCTAGGTTAGGTTTTTTATAAAGTGTTTATATTTTGTATTGTTTTTGTATGTTGTATTGTATTTTACTTTTATAGACATGTTTATAAAACACCTAGCCTAAGAGAAAAGATCAATAAAGGAAATAATAATAATAAACGTTTATTTTCAATGCCAGTTATAAATAATAATAATACAGTTCTATCAGACTCCAAACTAGGCTGAGCCTGTATCTTGGAAATCTGCGAGAGCGATTGACATTTGCAATTTGAAATTTAATAGGCAGGTATTTCTGGTAAATTGTCCTTTAAATGTCACTGCTAAATACTTCTTTAACCAAAGATATCGACGCAAAAGGACGTATTCTTTGCGTTTCATTGCGCCTGTGCAATATTTTTGGATTTTGAATGAATGTTTATTATTATTTTCAACTTTATTGCACAATATTGCACATACGAAAGAGTATAAATGGCGGACTTAATGCCTTTGGGCATTTTATACCAGCAATGTATGACATGTATAGGTATGTATAATACCCAATATTCGCATTCGCATTCGCGAATATGAATCGCAAATATTCGCATTCGCATTCGCGAATATTCCAAAACCGATATTCGTTGCATCGCTACTTTTCTCATAGGTACATAGATTGTTTAAATAATAATAATCATACATTTATATTTTCATTAGACACAACTATGTATAAGACAATCACATCTTTGCAACTATTTAAATTACAGCAGCTACCTAGGTATGTAACTAACTGGATTTCTTATTGAGTAGTTTTTGATAGTGTCGAGCTTATTATAGTACATGACCAGTAAAAGTTTAACTGAGCTTAAAATCAACCTCTACGCTTTGTCAAATAGTCTCATCGAAGTTGTATCGTACCTACTCAGAAAATAAATTTACAATAGTTTAAAAACCGTGTAGTGTTTTTACAGGCCAGACAGGAATACTCTGAAATGGCTTCGCGGTGCGAACTATCGTTCCAACGCATGTTTTATGTAATATATTGAAAAAATTGCACATTTATCGCAAGATACGTAAGGGTGATAGTAACGAAGATTGAACTGATTTTAAAAACCTCTGTATTTCTATTACAGCATAGGGGGAACACTCCGAGGTGTGATAAGGAATTTATGACTTAGCTTTACTAAATAATAGTAGTAGCGTAGTTTTCACAATTGAAGTATGTAACCGATACGTTGTGGTAGCTAAAAATGTACAAGGTTCTTAGGTCGGTATCAGATCTAGTTATGCCATACCTAGGTATCGAGAACTCAAACACTGTAGGCCGAATACCATAAAATTAAAA
>JALPQI010025238.1:0-12449 GCA_025490895.1 Thaumatotibia leucotreta
GAAAGCACTATTAGATAGAGACAGCACGAGAGAATGTTCTGGAAGGATGTGAACGAGACAGCTATAGAGAGAACATTCTGGACGGGTGTGAAAGAGAAACCTCTAGAAAGAGACAGCTATACCCTAGAATGTTCGCGCACGGGCCCTACCGACCGACCTGACTCGGGAACTTTCTAGAATCGAATTATCTCGTACTTTGTAGATTTGAATGGCTTGTATAAAAGCCCAGTATGACCCGGCCGAAGGAGTAGTTTCTATCGAGACAGCGAAGAGATAACATCAAGAGCGAAAACTGCGAATCGACTGCGAGTTTGAGAGTGAATCAGTGTGACGTGTTAAGTGTGTGATTACTGTTTTAGTTTGGTGTTTGTTCCTTTAATTAGTAATTAAAGTGTCAGTTTTAATTAGTGGCTTATTTATACATTTTCTATAGAAAACCCACCCCACGAACGTAACAGTACATTGTGCATCAAGGGAGGTAAGCACACACACACATATATAATTCCATAGTGGTGATCGATTTGACAGTTCGAAAAAAGATGCTGATTTGACTTGCCAGTCATCATGCCTATTGGTTGACTGTGACTGTACAGTCAAGGGCATTAATATATATACACTTCTCCATACTGATCCCTTACAAATGTGTCTATATATTAATGCACTCGACTGTACCAGCGCCAGCGACGCTAAGTGTGGAATAATTGCTACAATTTTCCAACTCAAACTTATCAGCACGAAAACTGACCATAAAGGCAAACGCTTTATTGTAAGAGATAAACGAAAAGAGAAAGTACTTAAATTGCTCTCTATTATCTTTGATGGCTCTATTCTCCTCAAATTCCTTACTAATTATAAGGTTATTTTGTAAGTGGCTCTAATTTAGATTCCGGAAATGTGTCGTTCTCAAAATATATCCAAAAAGGCGAATTAAAATATACAGGGTTACTTTTTCACCGATACAATAAATTTTACCATATCATTGGTATCGATAATAGATCACATTAATTAAAATTATTTTTTTAAAATTTTGATTAATTTATCCTTCATGCAAATGTAACATAATGGGCGCACTAATTACAAGGCGTCAACGGTGCGGTATGGGAACAAGGACGGCGGGAACGGGTGATCCAACCCGCCATACTGCGCGCGATAACATTTTAATTAAACAAACAGTTGACAGTTCGCGCGTTTTGAGAGTTATGCTTGGCGATAGATGTCGATAGATGCGTAATACATCCACATTTCTTGTTAGATTTGCGGATAAGTTCGAGTTCGAACATCCAAAGGGGTAGTAACAAAGAATGCTAGTATTTTTTATTTACCCGGCCACCTGCGATGTTGTGAGGTATTTGAATATAAGCATTTAGGGATGCTCGCGGGTCCCGCTGAATATTAAAAACCGTCGCACGCGCTCGCACCAGTTAGCGCCGTTCATACAATTTCTTGTTAGTCGAGCGTCCGTTCCGGATAATCCGCGTCAGCTAAAGGACGCCCTTAATGACAATAATGACATTCACATCACCATTATCAGCCTATATTAGTCCATCCACTGCTGGACAACGAACTCTCCTTAGCCTACGCGCATGGACGTATTTAGGAGGTAAATGCTCATAATCGCCACGCTGGGCAAGCGGTTTGGCGATCGCAGTAGTAGTGTGTCCACTATGATAATGCTGCTGCCCATCATCAATCTTCGATATATAAATAGTCAGTGACACTTCAATCCCTTATTAAGGAAGAGTTGGGGTGCTGACAAATATATTTACTGCCGTCGCCAGTTATGGTATAAAAATAAGAATTTGATAAATAACACACAGTCTATTTTACTGCTGTCACCACACAGCGCATTGCCCGACATGACATTACGGTGTACAAAGTACCTTCACTTACGAGTTTTTACCGGGGCTAAGGCACATAAAAGAGACACGGCGATACTCGCCCAGCTATCACCTATCACCGCCAGGCGAATATCGCCGTGTCTCTTTTTTTTACACGGGAGTGCGTATCTTTTGTTCGTGTTTATAGCTCAGTAGCTCGCGGTGAGACCAGTGCCTAAAAAGTTCCGGGTTTCTTAAATCTTTTAGCGAAATTTTGAAACTGCAATAGGCAGCCCTACCCCGAACAACCATGGTTAAGCTAAAGTACAGATTCCATTCAGATTAGACATCACCTGATGTTGATAAATGAATTACGTCAGACTGAGCAATTATCGTGTTTGCAATAATAATGCGCTCATACATGCAAATTATACTTCTAAATGGAATTATCTATCGTGAAACCTAACTTATTTACAAACCATTTAGTGATTCATAAATTATCAATTATCTGTCAAATGACATTCAAGCTTTTCGAGCATATTTAACAGCCTGAGAGTCACTCACAGTCTAGCAGAAGAGTAGAAATTTTAAAGCGGCAACTGTAGTCTTGTCCATTTCAAATTATTCTAAAGAATACGGGACAACATAACGAATTTGCCACTTTTTCGTTTCTAGTATACACCGTGGGCTGTTTAAACCCGACCGATTTTAACAGTGTATTCCTGACCACATTTAGAAACTATAATGTTGTATAAACTTTTCTAGATATCGCCTAGTTTCAGAGTTATTATCAATTTAAAAAGAACATAAATATTTTCTAATTGTTACTCACTACAAAAAGATCTGTTTAGCCGCGTTGGTGCCATTATGGAGAATAGTCTCACTAACCTCATGAATAGATGTCAAAAAGTGAGAAATAAAATCTTTAAAAAATGAGGTCTTGTAAAAAAAACGTTAACACTCATTGTAAGTGCTAGTTTTATGAATAGCATTTACTTTTTATGTTAAAATACATCCAAAGATATATTTTTCTTGTCGCCAAAAATGACAAAAATCTGTTAACATTTTTTGATAGTTTTTACATAAAAAAAAGATTTCGACGAATTGTAAACCTCCTCCTTTTTGAAGTCGGTTAAAAATGCGTGTTTAAAATCTTTCGGGTTTAATTTAAACAGCCCACGGTGTATATATAACAGTTCTACCTTTTATTGGCCTTTAGGTTGATTATGTGTTTAGGAATAGTACATTACTATAGAGGACGGGAAACGAAGGGTTACAGGCCAAGTAGATAGGGATACGCGGCCTGTAACCCTGTTTCTCGCAGAGATTTGTATAGTGCTTTTCTCAAACTTGCCATGAAATAAAACGAACTAATTTCGGCGAACCATACTATTCAATTTGTAAATAAATCAATAGTACAGTATCGTAAAACATTAAAAAAAACATTCGCGCCTAACTTTTTTTTAATCTGTTTGAGGTATCCTTTTACCCGGTGGTGTAGACGTTAGTTCTTAGGTTTTTTTTTTCTGTGGCTGAATGTTAAGACCAGTGGCCTATACCACAAAACTTTACAAGGGTACAATTCTACAAAATTGTATAAATTCCCATACAAAAAGTTGATAATTTTGTAGAATTGTACGCCTGTAAAGTTTTGTGGTATAGGGGACTAGTGTCACAATTTGACGTTTCAAAACAAACGACAGTTTGTTTGCAGTCCTAGGTGTGAAATAAATACATGAAATCTCTTTATATATCATCTTAGCATATGACACCGGATACATAGTATTTCCGGGTTTCATTTAAAGTAAGTAACATCAACATTCCGTAGCAAGTTTGAGAAAAGCATATTACTGATTACAAATTAAATTACTACTTGTATAGATGCCTGCAACGTTCGTGGTAGTAAAATCCTTTCATAAATGTGTAACGATCTTTTTACACTCCGCAATTAAATTATTTACTAGATTAATGTTATGACTGTTATGTGCATGAATGACAGAGCATGTATAGTCAAAGTAAAATATATAGATACGCGCAATGTGTAAATAATATGTAAACACGATTTGATCGTTAAGGTAATACGGTTCTGTATACATGCATTTGGCACTTTGTTCGAATCGATATCTTTGACCTTGACTTGTACTCGTAAATAACTGAGATAAGAGTCTCATTACGATGTGATGTGATGAGTTTACTACTTACAAGTCTTACAACTAAGTTTGAATGCATTCTAGTGCAGGCGATTTGTGTTGCAATTAGTTTTATTGTCGACAATTAGTATCAGCAGTCAGCACCTCATACTCACATATCTGAACTGTTCTAAGTAAATTAACAAGCTTGTATATAGGTATGTATGTAAACTCTTGAATGTACATAAAACTCGGTATAAAAAACACATTCGCAGCTTTAAAAATAAACCGTCATAACTCAAAAAACGTGAATTTTGGGAAATCGAGTTTAAAGTTTGAGAAATTGGTAAATCTCTTGTATTTGTTACTACATTGTGTTAATGTGTTAAAGTATTATATTAATTGCGTTGTTCATAGTATCTACTTGGATATTACGTTCAAACTAAAAATAAATCAGTGTGATAAATATAATAAATTGAGCTTAGAAAAAACCCTTGCCGAAATATGCCGTTCTATGATAAAATATTTTTTTAAATATGATTAATATAATGGCATAAATCAAAAAAATGGACGGTTGTTACTGTTAAAACGATATAATCTGAAATGAACCATTTAGTTCCAATAAATATTTTGTCATAAAACGCGTTAACTTCGAATTTACCTTTTTTTTAATACACACTCTAAAATAACTTTTACTATTTTTTTATACAGTAAGGCGATATATAAGCCTTTATTCAGACAATTTACATAAATTATTGAGTGTTGTTGTAATTGAATTAAAATTATTAGTAATATTTTACAGTTATTTCATTTCAGACAACATCGGTTTGGTCTGTTTGCCGTTTGGCAAAGGCCTCTTCCTTCCCTTTCCATTCTTCCTTGTTTCTTGCTAGCCTTGTCCATTGTGCACCCACGAATTTAATTATTTCATCTTCCCATCTTGCCTTTGGTGAGCCTCTCTTCCTTTTCCTGTCTCTCAGAAACCACCATATAATTGTTTTACTCCATTTATCCTTATTTCGTACTATGTGACCAGTCCACCTCCATTTCAGTGACTTTACCTTGAATGATACATCTTCGACACGTGTCTTATCTCTTATGAACTTGTTTCTAATTCTGTCACTCAACTTAACTCCCAACATGCTCCTTTCCATGGACCTTTGGCAGACTTGTAGTTTATGTAGGTTGCTTTTTGTTAAGGTCCATGTTTGGCTGCCATAAGTTAACACCGGTAAAACACATGCATTGAATAGCTTTCTCTTTGTGAACATTTTTATTTCTTTATTCTTCATTACTTCCTTTAGGGACCAGTATCGTCTCCATGCGTTAGTAATTCTTCTTGTGATCTCTTTATCCATTTGGTTATCCATGGATATTGTTTGCCCCAGGTAAATATATTCATCCACATATTCAATGGTTTCCTGGTGTACGACAATAGGTGTCTCTGTGGAGTTGGTCATTGTTTTAGTTTTGTCTACATTCATTCTCAACCCCATTTTCTCACTTTCGTTAGCCAGTTCTATGAGCATGTTTTGGAGATCTTCCGCTGTTCTTGCTATTATGACTAGGTCATCTGCGAAGCGTAGGTGTGTTAGTATTTTGCCGTTAATTTTGATCCCGTATTTGGAATTCGTATTCCAGCTTAGTTTCCTAAATATTGATTCCAACACTGCACAGAATATCTTAGGCGAGAGGGGATCACCTTGTCTTACTCCTTTGTTTATTTTGATCTGATCACCCTTATCCTCCAACTGTATTCTAGCAGTGCTCGCTGTATATATGTTCTTAATTATGCGTATGTACTTCAACATTACGCCTTGCTCTTTCAGGGCTTCCCAGATCTTCTCGTGAATGAGCGAGTCAAATGCCTTACTGTAGTCTACGTATGCTGTGTATAGTGGGATTTGGTATTCATTACATTTTTCTATTAACTGCCGTACGGTGAAGATGTGATCTAGCACAGAGAAATCGCGTCTAAAGCCAGCTTGTTCCTCTGGTTGGTTTTCATCGAGTATATTAGATATCCTCTGTAATATGGTTTTTGCAAATATTTTATATACATTGGACATTAAACTAATAGGTCTGTAATTGTTTATATCGTATGGGTCACCCTTCTTAAATAGCAATATAATATTTGAGGTGGTCCATTGGGTAGGTATTTGTTCCTTAGAGATTACCTCATTGAAAATTGCTGTTAGCACTGGGACTGTCGTTTCTATTGTAGCGGCCAAGAGTTCGTTTGATATGCCATCAGGCCCTGGAGACTTCCCTTTTTTTTGTGTAGCAATAGCTCGTTCAACTTCAGCTTCCAGTATTGATGGTACCCCTTCCTCATCCTCTTGTTCTAGGTTTACTATTTGCTCATACTTCTGGGTTTCATACAGGTTCTTATAGAATATAGTGGCTGCTTCCAGTATGCTCCGCCTCCTTGTTTCGCAGCTGCCTGTCTTGGTGTTGTTAATTTTGCTTATCCAGGATTTTTTGGTGTCCAGTTCTTTCCATGCTTTTTTTTTTATGCCACTAGTTTTATTAACATGCTTTTCTATGACGCTTTCTCTATATTTTTTTCTGTCTTTCCTCAGGTTTACTTTTATGAGTTTGCTCAGTGCCGCTATGTGGTTTCTATCTTGTCTAGTTTTATTTAATTTGTGTATAAGGCTTGCTCTTTTTTCAATGAGGTTCTTTGTATAGTCCGTTATTTCTTTATCTACATTGTTTCTAGCTGTGAAGCTTTGTAACGATTGTTTTATTTTGCTTTCCCATAAGTTGTATTTTTCTTGTGTGCTAGAGTTCTTTGTATCAGCTTTGAAATTAGATAGCTAGTTCTTACTAGTTGATCTTATGTGATCTTGCATGCCATTGTTGAGTCTGAGAAATGTAGGATAACTTTTTGGTCTTGGATTCTTTTGTGGTTTTACTTTTAGCGTTGCTCTTACCATCCTGTGGTTTGTATTAAAATTTATGTTGTTTAAGACGCCTGTGTCTTCAAAGTGTTTAGGGTGGTTGGTTAAAATGAAGTCAATCTCATTTTTTACATTTCCGCTTGGTGATATCCAAGTCCATTTCCTTGATTTTCTTTTCTTGTATCTGGTGTTTAATATAGATAAGCCATGTTCAAAAGCAAAGTTGATAAGCATATGTCCATTTCTGTTTCTCTTCCCTTCTGTGAACTCTCCTAGCACGCTTTCCTCTCCCTCGTTTCTAGAGCCGACTTTAGCGTTGAAATCTCCCATTACGACAATGTAATTATCTGTGTGATCATGTAGAGTAGCATTCAATTTATCATAAAAATTACTTATCTCTTCTTCGTTTGATTTCTGAGTAGGAGAGTACACTTGGACTATAGTCCATTCCTTGGGGTAGCCTGGTAGCTTGATATTAAGGACAGCTATTCTTTCGGAAATTCCCTTGATCTCTCTGATACTTTTCTTTAAATGCTTCTTAATTAAAAACCCAACACCATACTGACCTGGTGTTTCTCCTATGGCATGCATGATGAATTCATCATGTTCTTCTACTGTTTCTCCTTGCCTTCTAACCTCGCTTAGGCCAAGAATGTCCCACTTTATAGCCCTTAGTGCCAGTGTAAGTTCAGTTAATCTTTCCGTGGTTCTTAAGGTTAAAACATTTAACGTGGATATATATATATTTGCTTTATCTTCCTTTACTGGTTGTGATATTTGTTGCGAAGATTGGGTAGAAAGGTTGTGGTCAACTTTGTCCTCCATGGTGACCAACCAGCTTGGAGGTGTAGTATAGTTGTTTAAGATTATATTTTTATTTTTTGAATTTTTTGCGTTACCGATGCTGTCTGCGTTTCCCTATGCTTGATTGCTTTTCCATGGTGATTATCTTGCCTGTTGGTGTTCTAGCCTATCACCTTTGTGTATTTTGGCTGGTCCTCGAGAGCTAGAAGGAGAGATGTTGTTATCTTGTTGCGGAGATATTGAGAGATGCCTTTTCTTGCTGTCGTTTTTACCTTTTACTATCAGCTTATCATATCTAATAAATGCTACATTCCCCTTTCTTTTTTCTTCTTCTAGTTTTTCCTTAAGTTTTTTCCTCTCTTCTAACACTTCCTTGGGGAAATCTTCTGTTACATAGACATCTACACTCTTTTCTTTCAGTACTTTCCGGCTTTTCAGGATTAAATTCCTTTTCCACTGAGACGAGAGTTTTATTAATATTGGGCTCTTGTTGGCCTTCCCTAGTTTTAGACTGGATTGTATTTCGGCCCTGTTTAGATTGATGCCCATGACTTCGTTTACTATATTTATAACTTTTTCTTCTTTTTCCTAATTTTCCGCCGTGATCCCATGGAAGATGACATTTCTCTGCCTTTCTCTATATTCCGCCTGCATAATTTTATTTTCTAAGAGCTTAATCTTCTCCTCGTTTTCTTCTAGCTTTTTATGCATGCTCATTAATTCGTCGTTTAAGGAATTTGAAAGCCTATTGTATAGTTCTTCTGTCTGCTGATCCATTTCGTACCTCATTCTGGCAAAGATTTTCTCAAAAGTCGCCTCTGACAGTTCCATCTTTTATAAGTTTCCGAACGTACTCTTTTGGCAGAAAAACACGAGTCCACACAAGCAGCTTTTTTTTTTTGTTATGGCAACCCTCTGTGTTATGTCAGTTTTTTGGTCGGTAGTTACAAATTATTTAATAATTTTATATCGTGTTAATGTCAGATTACACACTATTTCACTTTATTATACTCCAGAAACAGATTCCCAAGCGTAGATAACGTTTACAGTAGCTAAACAGATTGTCCTTTCAGTTTTAACAGTGTTTTCAAACGTGAGTATTAACTTTTGTACTAAAAATCCACATCCTATTCATGTATCGGATCATAATTGAAATTAGCCTCTTTAGCACAACTTGAATCGCGTGATTTGAACGTAGCAACTCATGCCATCTCTCTCATTAACGCTATTTTGACGGGTCTGAGAAAGAGACCGGGTAAAGCTATGGAAAATATTGCGTTTTAGTACATTAACTCAATTTTTGACAATTTTGAGTTATGACGGTTTATTATTAAAGCTGCGTAATTATAAACATATTAATTATTAATAATAAACATATTATGTGTAAAAATTTGGTCAGGTACATAGGTGAACTTACTCATGCCTGTAAGAGATCTCTTTTAGTTAACCTTTGAGCAAAGCATGCCCAAGTGGTGTAGTGGGTGTCCATTCATTTTACCGACAAACGTTTAATCGAATTTCATTTCATCGACAACGATTCATCGAAACTCCAGTACTAGGAATTTCGTTTGGCATTTTTTTGTTACACATACTATTCAATTAAAAAACTTTTACTGCACTGAAAAACTATTCAACGAATATCACTTGGTCAGTGTTTTATTTCAAATTATTTTAATTGTCTCAACTACTAAACATTGAAATTCATTTATTCGACATATTACTACAATACATTTTATATGTAGTACATTTATACATTTTTCGGCTGGGTTGGAAGGGGGCTGAGGACATAGAAAAAAATCGATGGATGTTGGTGGCATTACGTATGACACGTATTTTTTATTAATTTAGCGTGCAGAATACGCTAAAATAAGCATGTTTTGTAGGACAAACTTTTTTCCAAAATTAACCTCTATGTTCATAAATAGTAGTTTTGAAAATAAATATTTTGAAAAAAAAAATGGCCGAGTGAGCGAGCGAAGCGAGCGAACAAAACCTTCCGGGGCAGATCCGACTCGGATAGGTTAGGTTAGAAGACTAAGGCGCCTTAGTCTTCGAGGTTATTTTTTTTTATTGCAACCCAGAAACTCCGATGTAACTGCGTCTAGATTCGATAACGAAATATTACAAATTGAAATAATATTACGCGGAATAAATATTACTAAATTTAAAACAAATTGAAATAAAAAATCCCGTAACAAAAAACCTCGATATAAGCTATACACATAATAACGCAAATACCATTTAAAAGTCCTTGATTTTAATTTATTGGAAACGATTCTTCGACAGAACGACTTGTCGATGAAATGAAAATACTTGAATCGTTGTCTTTGAAACAATATTCGATTAAATGTTTGTCGGCGATTCAAGGGTAAACCGGTGTAGTGGTCTAGTAGTGGTGGAGGGTTCATTCGAGGGTCCCCACCTCGGATGTTGGTGGTCTAGGTCTTTTATTCTTGGTAATTAAAATAATAATAATAATAAAATAAAATTATCATTTTATATATGTAGTCAATTGATAGTGTCAGCCTATTGCCCTGGCCACGACATCGGTCTAAGGCTAACAGCGGCGAGCGAATCCATGAGTGCGAGCGGGATGCCGATATAGGTACGAGAGGGAGCACCATACGTTTTCCGCTAAGCCGGTCGCCTTAGACCGATGTCGTGGCCAGGGCATGAGAGACAGACTTAGCTCTTATTTCATGGCAAGCAACAAAGTGGAATGTCTTTACTGCTCATATATAAACAAATATAATGAGAAAAAGCAGCAGTCAAACATTCAGCCTCCGTAGCCTAGTTGGTAGTGACCCTGCCCACGAAGCTGGAGGTTCCGGGTTCGAATCCCGGCGAGGGCATTATTTGTGTATTTATTTATCACAAATATTTGTTCCTTGGTCATGGTTGTCTATGTATTTAAGTATCTATATGTATCTATCTATTATATATATCGTCGCCTGGTACCCACATCACAAGCCTTAATTGAGCTTACCGTGGGACTAGGTTGATTTGTGTAAGATGTCCCAAGATATTTATTTATTTTTATTTATTTTTTTATTCATAAACAAACTGAGATAAAACTTACAATGTATACTTTGGTTATCAATGGTAACTGATAGTCTGATCTATGAAGTGTTTAAAAATGTATAAACAAACAAGGATCCTTGTCTCCATTGATACTATGAAAAGATAAGGTGAAGACTTGGACAAATACAGCAAAGAGTTGTGACATGTACGCATAGCTAATAGAATAGGCCTACGTCCAGCAGTGGACTATCATAGGCTGGTGAAGTATCTATGTATGTTGTGACATGTGTGATTTTACATTAACCTTTCCGTATACCCAACATATACGCTACATATTGTCGGGTATAGGCAGGTTAAACTTGTAATGCCCACCATACAATTTTCTTTTCGTCATATTTTGAACCTAGCTGCATAATGAAGTGCCAAATGTTGTTAGTTATCAAAATCAACAAAACAAGGGAAAAGATACTGTATTGATTTTATGCAAGTTTCTAGATTTCTTGAAGCGGAGAGTGCATAGTAATGCACATTACGCCATATGACGTTAATATGAATGCAGCTCTCACGAGAGATGAAGGATACCAAGAGGAACTTAACAGAGACATTTCATGAATAACAGTTGGCCTATGCCCCATAGTATAAGATAATTGAGCTGAATGAATGCACCAGAAATTGTGTAAGCATAGTTTTAACTATGTTGGTAACCAAGTAAATTTAAAAAGTTGCGATCCTCAACCCACCTATTCACCGGCCAGTCACTACTTTGTATATACATCTTGACCAGTAGTCCTACTGCAAACTCCTAAAATAGTAAATTTCAAGCATTTGTCACCGCCACACTGTTGACGTTTTTGTTGTGAGTGATGGAGTTAGATGACCGAAATTCAGCAATTAAATATTGAATTTTCAGTACAACTTCAGTAGTGCCACACTCACTGGCTAATAAAAAACGTACCTCTAAACTGTGCCTCCCATTCCTTTACTGACTCCATCTCCATTGAGTTGAGATCGCTTAGGTCATCATATTCTTTGTCTGATGATGTCACAGAAAATGTGGCGAGCCCTCGGGACGCATCCTTCCCACCAAATGTTGCATACGGACCACCTGGAAATGTTGAATAGTTGTAATAAAAAATGTTAACTTGACATTAGGCTCCTTCAGTTCTTAGTCTTTCATTGTCATTCATAGGGAGTCCTGGAGTGGCAAGCTGACTCAGCGGGAATGACCATTCAAATTTTAAATTAACGGACAGATTAAGTTCTAAAAACTCTTTGCTGGACGCCAGTTGAAGGGTTACCATGTGGATCAAAAATATAGATTTTTGATTTAAATTGAACTGCTACATTCAAACAATTACAATGAAAATTTTTAAAAAATAGGTGAATTTGTCTTTATAATTGTGTCTATTCAATATAATCACTGTCAGATGAATACAGTTGAGAAATTAACAAGTACCCACTAATTACAACTTCTTTGGTAAAGTTAGAAAGGTTTTCAGTTAGACTTTTTTTGTATTTATAAATAATATACCTACAATTAAACATTAACATGCATGGCTGCTTACACAAAGCAGGATCCAAATAGACTAATGAATACAGGTCAACAATAGTAGACAATTAAAGCATTTGTTATTAAACAAAACACACCGAAGGTCACAGAAACAAGGCCTCCCGATAAAGGCGCCTGATCGCGCGGCGCGAGTGCACATAATGCAAATCTACCGGGTCAATCGTAGTCACGCTGTGCTATTAATAAAACAATGCACTCACCGGGC
>JALPQI010025240.1:0-12728 GCA_025490895.1 Thaumatotibia leucotreta
CGGAAAGAACATGTTTCATTGTATGGACAGAATTCTCAACCATCCGGTTTTCCAATAGGCCAGGGCTAGTCAGCCCATCCATAAATAAAAAAATACGAATAAATATTGACATTTAAGACTTTACTTGAGTTCTTTACAACGAAATTGTCAGAAATCAACTCGTAGACTCGCAAGTCTACACGCTTAGATCCTAAACTTGAAATCAGCTCAACCCTACAATTCATTCGCAGGTACTCTGGCTTGACATTCCTTTCATGACGCACAGACACGTGTAACATCTACACTCCCAATATATGTATAATTATGTAGGAATCTATCTAAATCAATGGCACCTTGTCGGGCAAAACAGCGATGTTCATTGATGACATTTGGCTCACTTTCTGTTGACTTGACTAATATAAGATATTTTATAGCTCATAAAACATTCACTGTAATATATTATACCTACTTATTTAGTTGTTAACGATTTATATTTACAGTAATAAAAATTATGTCAGTATTTTCTATTATTCTATGCTATTACTATTATCATGTGTCGAGTATAGTTTAAAATCAAATATGTGATCGTGGTATGAAACATTCCTCATAGACTCTACGATATTTGGTTTATTTATACTTTCTTGACTTTCCTCAAAGGTTACAGGAAAGTGCTGAAACGCAGTTTGCTATCTAATTATAAAAGCAAGGACTTTATAATAACACTACTCAATTAGGGCCAACTGCAAGAACCTTTTTTCCTTAGTAACTAATCAATCCGTCGATTGTTGATCGTGTATCTCACGTTACAGGGTGAAATGGACAAAGACGCATGGATGGAGGAAGTAAGCAAAGACGCAGAGATGCGTTACCAGGACAAGAAGGTGCGTCGAGAACGGGCCGACACCCTTAAAACTCAAGCCATGAAGGCCTTCAACAGAGGAGAGTACGAGAAGGCTCTGTCATGCTATAATCGTGCCTTAGAACAAGTGAAGGACAACCCTATGATTTACTGTGACCGAGCGCTTACTAATATTAAGCTGGGGAATTATCAAAAGGTAAGAACTAGTATTTCTCAGAACTTTAAAGGCTTTCCAAATGAGAATGAGAAAGCCCTGCCTAGTTAGTTAGAACATCAACGGAGTCAGTCACAAATAAACTTTGAATAGTAAAATATATTAAAATCGACAATTCTAATCAGCTGAGTAGTATGTAATTTCCCTAGTCAAATATGTATGAATTGCATGATAAATTGATAATCACATTAAGGCTGTCAATATGATTAAACTTTCGTAGTGAAATGAAAAGTATCGATCGATTTCGATAGCTATCTGCCTATTCTATCTAAAACTACTGTTCATTTTCTTTCCTACTTAGGTATTATGCGGCGTCCGACTTTCTAGGAGATAAACAGATGTAAAGTAATTATTAGCATTTACGAGATGCAAGCGGTTGCGGTAGGTAAGAAACCGCATTGCATATTTCTAAAGCCTGCTTAGTGTGTCAGTCAACCGACGATAATTTCTATTTGTGACGACAAGTATAAGATACCACGTGTTTATCAGCTGTTAATAAGGACGTCTAATAGCATCTATGTCACAAGTACACTTGTTAACTAAAGTAATAGCTTTTGGCTGATAATATCGCATTTATAGGTCGATGTGTTAGGCCTGTTGCAATTGAACTTCGCACTGAATATAATTATCTTCACATTGACATTATAATTATATTTAGACCAATGAATGTTCGATTACGTCAATACTGCAATACAATATAGGTGCATATGTAAGATAAGCAACGTTTGCATAATTTACGATCCTTATCCGAACTTTTGTAACTTTCTCGCTATTCCGTGTTTGAAACAAGCGTTATGTCATGATAATTATAGAAAATAATCACGAACAGCGGAAGCAACTATGAGAATAGTCACGCACCATACCGTCAAACCCCTAACAAAAACATAAGTGATGAAGACTCGCTGATTATACGTATTTGTATACCTTTACTGCGAAGATATAGTGTCGAAATTGGCAAACATATGTACAATGTACAATATGGTCAGCTATCGTCAATGGACAGAATTATCGGCTTATCATTTTTAAACGAAAATTCGCTTTTTGCGTATTGCCGCTCGAAAAAGTACAATCTACACTGCAATTCTTAATCTGATAGAATGATTTATCGATACAGAAAACCTAAAGCGCTTTTGTTATACCAGAATAAAAAATGAACGAGAGGTTAACATGCATAGACTCTCATCGATAAATGTAAATGGAAACCAACTAGCGAAAAAAAGTCTGTTCATTATTATTACAATGAAAATTATACTTTCGCATACTTGAATTTGAAAACGAATATTTTTTATTTGATTATATCGCGTGTGGTAAAAATAGAACAGTCAGTAATAAAATAAATATTTTTTGTAAAAAGATGTGAATGTTCATATAGCGTGTCTATGTATAATATAACGCCTGTAATCCGAGACATTAAATAAAACAACTAAATTAGAAACACATAGGCCAAGGCCGCTTTTCACATCCAAATCATCTAATGCTTGCTACATTCACATGAAGATATCGAAACATCTAACTGCAACTCACAGGTACGCATTTGTAGCAAAATGTGCTTCTTGCCACATTGCAAATGCAACATAATATCTTATCTACATTTTTTTAATATCACAACTGTGACAAACAACCACTGGGCTCACCGATGGTCGTTAGGACGTTAACAGCTTCCGTGGCCAGCAACTACAGAGGTGTTGGATGCGTATTTCCCTTTCATATACAGGATTCACTTTATTAATTTACCCCTTTATTTACTAACCTAACAGCCCGCTAAGTATTTGTCCATTTCGTTCTAATGGGCATATCGATAAGACCCAAAGGGAGAAACAATATTTAGCGGCTTGCTAAATTAGCAGACGTTTATGAATTGGTTTGTATATTGTTCAAAGGTGTTCAAAGACTGCGAATGGGCCCTAAGGCTGAACGAGAACAGTTTCAAGGCGCGCCTGTACACCGCCAAAGCCCACAAAGAGTTGGAGGAGACAGACAAACTTGAAGAATGCCTGGTCGATCTGCGAGACAAGTTCCCTCAGCATGAGGATCTGGTGCAATACTTCTTGGAGAAGAAGGAGAGTAAGGAAGAAGATGAGGAACTTGAGTAATGGTACATTCCACGAAAAAGTCTACTTTGTCGGGAACGTGACGGCTATGACAGCTAATTAGAAAATATATGGAAAGTGCGAGAAATCTCTATAAATAAGTTTATCCTGTTATAAAATTACGATACACCAAAAATTGTATTCGTAACTTTCTTAGATGTACGCGAAGAACGGCGTCACGTACCCGACATTCTTGTGTAATACCCCAATTTTGTTATAGTTCTAGAGCTTATATAATTATTTTAACGTCAAGAACTCAGACGCGAGAGGGAAGGCGTTGAAAAGGTTAATCAGTAGGTTTGTTATGATTGTATTTTTATCGTTTATCTCGTTGTTGCCGTCGCGTTATAAACGTCGTTTATAGTACACGATAAACGGTAAACCCGGGCCATCATGAGCAAGTTTTTTTTTCTAATTCTAAGGCACGTAGCCTTTACGGACTGAACCATTGATTATTATGTTAATTGTTTATTTCAGTAATTTTTGCGCATTGTTTAAACTTTACTACTTAAAGACGAATTGGTTAACTATTTGATATTAGCACATAAATAAATGTAACGTGTACTAACAGGATATCGTGTTTTCATTACCTTTTTCGGCTATCAGTAATTGGCTTGATAACGTTAACCTTAAAGGATCCTGTTTAATATCTCTAATTATTATTGAAAGTAGTTATCGATTCCGTAACAAATGTAGGTAATTCATATAACATGAAATTTATAAGAACTCAGCCTACTAATTTTATAGTATTTATTCAAACAATTTTAATCGCGACATAATATACATGTTTTTCTTTAAGGAGTGCAATAAAGAGTATTCTATTCTATTCTAATATAAAACAAAGTCGCTTCCCACTAAAACTATGCAACAGATTTTGATACGGCTTTTTAAGACTTTTAAGAGTGATTCATGAGGAAGGTTTTAATAGGTATCAGTATTGTACCTTGTACCCGTGTCTTGAGACGGCCATAGTTATTCACTAATAAGTGGAATAAATATAGATGTTTCAGGACAAAAATATATTATGTTGTCGATAACTTGGAAACAATCGATAAAAAATATAAAGCGTGACCTTAGCCGAAGTAAAAAAATCAAACAATTTTTTTTTCCAATAATCTACAGCAAAAATGTGTATGATTTACAACCTACTGTAATATGTTACAGCAACTGGCAGCGCAACTTCGAATAGGTTAGACAAAGATGAAATTTGTCAAAATTCAAAATCATATTACTGACATAAATAAAAAGCTAATCCATAAGGTTTGGGAAATACTATTATATGAAAACAGTATTGCCTGACAGTATGGGCTGATAGCACATACCTACAGGTTGTTCCAAAGTAATTTTCTTAATTTCTCCTTAAACTATACGAGTGGTCCCAATTGGTTGACCGTACATTTCGGCTTTGTCCAATGGCTAGAGACACCGTGTACGTTTCATAAATTTGTAATCACTACATAGTATAAAATAAAGTCACTTTTTCTGTCCCTATGTCCCTTTGTACGCTTAAATCTTTAAAACTACGCAACGGATTTTGATGAGATTTTTTTTAATAGGTAGAGTAATTCAAGAGGAAGGTTTTATGTAGGTATAGTACCCGTGCGAAGCCGGGGCGAGTCGCTAGTAATTATATAGTTGCTAAAACCTACAGTCGACAACTCGACATTCGCATCCAAATTAGCCAGCGGCAGTACAGTTATCAAAATAAATTGCAACACCTAACAGGGTCATCGACTTCGAAAACAGGGTCAACGTTTCGCCTTGCGCCTGCGCAGTGACAGTGCCACACTGACCCGCGGCTCGCGATTACATTTATATGATTTAGCGACCCTGGAGTACTTAACTTCCCGAACCCTTTGTGCGTCATTCATAAACTGAATATAAAATAGCCCCTTTATTCCTTATTCGTAAACGTCTCCTAACTTAGCAATCCAATAATTAGTGTTTGTCCCTACAAACAAATAAAACATGGAAACCGCACGCCATACTAAATTGCCTTTCAAAAACGGTCCTGAATTTTAGTTGACAAGTGTCACCCCCTCTTCAATGCATCACGGTAATTTAATTTCAATATCAACCTATAAAAACTTAAACCGCCATTTAAAAATAGTTGTGATTGGTCCGTCAATGTTTTGATTGGCTATATTCCATAAACATTTGTCAAAGATGTTGCGCCGAAATATGCGCGGTGTTAAGAAAAGCGCTATGTTCTGTCCATCTTGGCACAATTGAACAATTGGTTTTGGGGGCATTTTTGAGCTGGCGTTAGACGTCTATGTTATATATGGTCGCAGGTTTGTCCCTATCAATATGTCTTTAAGACCGAAAAGGACAAACAATATTTAAAAGTTTCCTGAGTTAAGAGACGTTTATCAATAAGGGGGTAACATTTATTATTAATTAATTACCGCGTAGGAGACTCAAAAACAGATGTGGTTGTGGAACATGGAACACCCAAATAGCGGGACCGGATTGGCTACTTTCCCAGGGTATAAACAAACATGATATTAGTCAGTCATTTAAAGTATCATAAAATTTAGGACGTTTTCTAGGATAACGTATTATCCTAGAAAACTAAGGTAAGAGACACTTTAAAACCTAATTATGGCATTGATGCTTACGAGGGCAGAATTACAGCATAAAGAAAGCTTAGCTCCCCTCTCGCTTAGGTCGTACGCCTTGAATATAAAGATATATTGAAGTAACCTACGAGGTACTAGGAGTGGAACTTGCAAATCGAGAAGTGTTTTCAACTGCATTTTGAGACTGTTTGTCAGACGTCGCTCGCGATTAATCAAATATAAACTAAACGTCACTTCAGTATTCATACCTTTATATTTCTATTCGTCATTTTGATGTTGATGGCAAGCGTGCAGTTTCCTCAAATCTAATATGTAGATATTATAGGTACATTAATACTTTCTTCGGTGTAAAAGATTAAGGCTTTCAAAGTAGGCACGATATGCAAATAGAAAGTTTTACGCTAGCGAAGGTAACAAATTACTTTGATAGACAGCAAAGATGTAAACATTTACGAAGTGATGGAGATAGTAATACAGGGTGCTCGCGAGGAAACCGAAATATTTTAACTATGCATTCTAGACATCAAAATAAACAAAAAATATTATAAGATCTAATGTCAAAATCAAATTCCACAAAAAAAATGTTGAATACTTTTTAACATTTCCAATACTTTTTATCATAACAACAATTTGTTAAAATTATTTTTTTAAATGATTTTTTTAGGGACAGGTTTTTTCGTCAAGTCTATTCTTATTTTTTGATTGTCAGGCAAAAGGTGTGGTAACATTAGAACACATTGTGGTAGCATTGTAATCAAAAATAAGTTTTATGACGAGTTACGTCGAAAAACTTTTTTCGAAAAAAGGTTAATTATCTCTGGAACCAAGCCGAGTCCAGGAAATTTTATATAAAATGAAATACTCTAAATATGCTCAGAAATTCAGCATTAAAATCTTTCGGTTTCCTCTCGAGCACCCAGTATATTCAATCTTAACAATAGTAGAAACTGGTAAGTTTCTGGCTGACCTTATGCGTCTTGTTATCGATCAGAAATGGGTAAATTTATAACGTATCACGAAAATACTTTCAACTGCTGCGCCGCTTAATCTATCATGAACGAAACAAAATCGTAAAAATAGTGTACTTACCTAACAGCATCATGACACCGACGAATGAAACACAGGAGTACAAGAATGGTAGATAAGTCCATAGATCTGCGAACAAACATAATTCCAATTGATCAAAATGCAATCACATAAAGGTACATGCAGACCAAACGAGCATTCGCTATTCTAACCCCCTACTCTACGAAATTCAATCGCTACACAAAACGTGATTCGTTGATTTCGTAGAGTGGGGGATAGAATAGCGAACGCTCGTTTGGTCTGCATGCACCTTTACACGAGAGAATCAGTTGAAAATTTCAGTTTGATGCTACTGCAATAATTCAATGGCTTGTTTTTTATCACTTTGATTGACTGGAAGAGATCCCCTAAAGGGATAAGTTCGCCTTTTAAAAGTAATTATTTATCATGTTATGATTTTGTTTTTTGGTACAATAAAGTGTTTTACTACTACTACTTTTTTAGTAAAGGGCAAAAATGAACCGTACAAAAGTGTAAATTATTTCATTTTATATTTTATTTGGAGATCCAACACCAATATAATCTTAATATGTGTTACCCTAAATTGTATACGATACAAATAAATCAAATGAATGAAATCGTAAAATAGAGGATTAATTGAGCGAACACACGTACGTACTACGTTCAGCTTATCGCAGTAAACGAAATTACGTATATAGTATAATTTACAATGCATATGCTCAAAAAGTGCTCTTTTTAAGGGTAAACTTATGCACAGAAAGTGATACTTTTCCGCACATGGGCAGGAATGAATTTTCATAGTACTTTTCCGCACTGCCTGGTTGGTACTGCCGAAATAGTCTGGTTTTTCTCGAATAATGCATTGTAAAGGGTTGTATGATACACATGTTGAAATGTAGCCTTTCCACACTGGTATCATAAACAAGTATTTATCTGCTAGTACTTCTAGTTAAATTGTATAATCCTCCCCGAATATCCGCCACCCACCTATTCGTTTGTAGCTTGTATCTAAATTGCGTAGGTATAGGTTATTAACGAAATTCTTTCTGTTTTGGAAACTGAATACCTATATCCACGTGATAACAGTTTCACCTTCAACTAAAAGTACCTACCGATGATTTAATTAGCAAACATTTATTGTCTATGATTTAAAAAATCAAGACGTCTCGATAACAAGGACATTGACCGATACACTGACATTCGCCTGTCGAATTCGAATGTCGAACGACCGAGTTATTTTGGAGACGCAATGAAAGTGATAAACGGTAAAAATAGTCTGGGTTGTTGTCGACGATGTTTTGTGTAGAAAAATAATGAGTTTAAAATATTATCGGTTTCTTATTTTTTACCAACATATTTTTTACCGATGAAATTTATCTAAGCTGCATGTTGCAGCAAATTTCATAGGCCCAGGAAAACAATCTTGAAATAAAGAGAATTTCAATACGTTAATGTTTATTTTTTTAATACAAAACTTGATGTAAAATTTCCTTTATTTTTTTTTATTCAGTATAGGTAGACGTTTGACCAGAATTATACCTGCTGGTAAGTGATGATGCAATCTACGGTGGAGCACGCTTATTAGACACCTAGTCATTGTTACAATAATAGTTTTATTTATGAGTGCATAAATGACTTCAAATTAAATTTGGCTTCCATAAATAAAACGTAAATACGAACCTACTATTATTTACATGTGTTCTTTATCTCTTGATCCTACCCCGCCAGTCTAAATATTTTAGGTAATTATCTTAATAAAAATTGTATTTGTCATCTAACGTATGGCTATTATCTATATTCTTATCATGTGGCTATATTTGGTATGGGTACAAACATTGTTTTCATTCATCCTAAAGTCAGTTCATTATCTTTTCGTTCGTTTGCTCAACTTAGGCGTGCTACTAGCTTACGTCTCGAAATTTTATTCACAAGTGTTATTTTCCTTCAATACATCACGTTTATGAATTTCTATATTTTTTTATAAGCTTAACATGCTATTTAAAAGTTGTAATTAGTAAATTAAAGTTTTGTTAGGCTGCAATGTCTACTTGAATTTGACAAACATGTGGCGCGGACATGCGATATGTTTTGAAAAGCGCTGTGTCTGCCCACCGCTGCAATTGTTTTTAGAGGCATTTTTGAGTTCACTCAACTAACTTGAGAAAGCAGTACACATTCGTATATCGTAGAATTAATAGCAGTAGGTACTATGTACTACTTTGTAGATACCATCACCATCAAGTTCCATTAACGAATAATTATAATAGCAAAATTTTGAAGGCCGTATAAATATTTTCTTTATCTACAAGACAAAGCCATTGCAATGTTCGTGTCGCGCTTTATGTATGAACCACTATGCAATGCAAATAATTAAATAGCCGGCAAGTGCTGAATGTTAAACACGCAGTTTGGCACAGCGACTTAGCCTATAGACTTATGCTAGGAATACTGATCATTTATAATTTATTTAATTTGCGATATGTAGATTAATTCAGTATAATTTATGCGACCAACTGTGTCATATTGTATACATGTTGGCAGTCAATGAGATTGAGATGATAGTTCAGTGCAATTATATCTATTCTTATAAGTCTTATAACTCGTTTGTAACTACATATATACTGTACTCAAGTGTAGGTACTCCTCTCTTTTTTACTAAAACGAAGGGATAAATTCGACCGGATCAGACAGGCATCAGATTTAGAGTCTAAACACATTTAGACTCAATTAGTATACCAAGTGGTGTTAATTGTCTCCAATCGAGTGCAATCGCCATTAGACAAATTAGAGCCACCACTTCACAACAGAGTGGCTTTCAAATAATTATGAATATCTTGAGAACTCCTAGACTTATCATCACCCGTGGCAAATTAGTCCGGTAAGTAACTTAATTGATCGAGCGTTCTGAATTTTAGATCCGACGAGAGAGCGTCCGACTTTTTAAAGCGCCACGTTAAGTTCGATAAGGGTCTTGTCTGTAATAAAAGCGACAAATGTCTAGATTTCGAGTCACGTCATCCAATTAATTTACCAGTAATACAACTTATATATATTATAAAAATATGCAATCATAGGGTTTTATTAAACGACACATTTGTTTTGCGCTTGGTGTTCGAAAGGTTAAGCTAGCTCCACATTAGCAGTCTCGTCAAGTTTCAAGCCGAAAAAAAAAACTTCATCACGAATCAATGGTGTAGGATTAGAACCGGCGTTAGATTTTTATTTTCATTTTTGCGTATGACGGTTCCAAAGTGCTTGTTGAATAAAGAATCCTAGTATTTGAGGAGCAGCTTAGAATTAGCAAGTAACTACTCGCTATTGAGATCTACGATGAAATTTCGTTTAAGCAGAATGTAGATTTTCCGTGTATTCGAAATTCGAATACATACACGGACAGTAAATATCCGTCGCACGCGACTGGACAAATATAATGCATTTGCGCCCAATCAACATTACAGCCAATCCTCTTTGCCGTGAGACGGCGCAGTTTTGTTCGTGGGTAATTGTGTGTGAAGAGCGCAATGTGTCCGTTAAACGTTACTAAGCAAAGTGATAAAAATACAGTATATTTCCATGACAATTATGTTACTCAATTTGTCATTAGGTACTTTGAGAAATAGATCGTCAAACTGTTAAATATGATTAGTAGCTCCGCTATCAAACAACTTTGACAAATCTATTTATTAGGTGCTAAGATGTCATAGGTGGAGTGGATTCTTTATATTATTTATTATATTATGTATTATCGGCTTTCGGGTTTCAGCTAAAATCTTATATTAGACGAACAGAAACCTGTATTAGATTGACATGTTGATTTGTTGAATATTGATCTCACAATGTTTTTAAACAATTCCATAAACCCATAATGAAGTGTAAAATAAACGCGCAGATTGTATGTAACGTTGAGACCAACAATTTATTTTGTGAATATGAAGTTTTTCTATGTAGGTACAGTTTTGTCACAGTCATTATTACGGTAACCAGGTTGTCCTACAAACTATGCCCACGCGTTACTTTAGACTGTTTAGAATTTTCTAGGTAGGTATCCTGAATCCTACGCCAGTCTATACCTAACTGAGGAATGCCGTCAAACTGGCTAGGCCCTGGCGTTAATGCAGTAATACGAGGGGCGTTCAATAAGTAATGATAATGACATATAACCTCTTTAGCAAAGAAATAAAAAAGTACTGGCAGGCATAGCCCATTTAATTGTTATAAAAAATTAAAAATAATAATTTGACTGTCGTTTGTTTTTTCGTCACTAGAACGCATTCTTTTCGTTGTGTCGGGATCAAATGGTAAAAATGGAGAAAATTGAAGTTCGTGCGGTGATTAAATACCTTTGCTTGAAAAATTTTACTACTGAGCAAGTTAATGTAGATTTGCGTGAAACATTAGGGGTTCACGCTCCTCCGTATTCTACGGTTGCACGGTGGTGTGCCGAGTTTAAAAGGGGAAGATCGAACACCAATGACGACCCACGCTCAGGGCGGCCGAACACTGCAGTGACCGAACAAATTATAAAAAAAATTGAGAAAATAATTTTAACGGATCGTCGTGTTACTGTTCGTTTTATAGCTGAAGAAGTAAATATTTCTGTAGGTAGCGTTCACAATATAATACATGACCATTTGGGGGTGAAAAAGGTATCAGCACGCTGGGTTCCCAGAATGCTTACGGACACTCAGAAACAAACCAGATTGCGGGTTTCACAGAGCTGTTTGGACTTGTTACAGCAAGATCCTGACCGATTTTTGGCTCGTTTTGTAACAATGGATGAAACGTGGCTTCACCATTACGACCCAGAAACCCAACAACAGTCTATGACTTGGAAGAGGCCATCATCTCCGACTCCGAATAAATTCAAGGCACTACCATCCGCCGGCAAAGTCATGGGCTCCCTTTTCTGGGATAGCCAAGGGGTTGTTATGATTGAATACCTCGATCATGGAGCTACAATTACGGGGAATTTATATGCGGAACAAATAAAAAAACTGCGTAATGTTATACGCGAGGAACGTCGAGGAAAACTTTCCAAAGGTGTTTTGTTTCACCAGGACAACGCTCCCGCACATAAGTCAAGAGTTGCGATGGCTGCCATCAAAGATGCTGGCTTTGAATTGATGGAGCATCCGCCATATTCACCAGACCTAGCTCCTAGTGATTTTTATTTATTTCCGCGATTAAAAGAGCACCTCAGAGGTCAGAAATTTGATGATGATGACGCCGTGATCGCTGCGGTACAGGATTTTTTAAGGGGTCAAGAAGAAGATTTTTTTAAAAAGGGAATTTTATGTTTAGAAAAAAGATATAATAAGTGTATACTCTTGAAAGGTGACTATATTGAAAAATAAAGTAAAATATGTTAAAAGTTCTTTGCGTCCTTATCATTCTCATTACTTATTGAACGCCCCTCGTATAGCGAATGTTAAGATTTCTTGACGGAATAATTTGCCACATACAGATACATCTCCACATAATCGCAGCGAAACGAAATGAACCAATATTAATTAAGTAGTGGTTCTGAATTTAGGCCAACCGTGAACTTCAAAATTCGTAAATTTCAATTTATTTTTTGTCACTCCGACATTAGACAGATAGAGATAGATGCTCGAAATGTACGTTTTTCGAGACGTGTGAAATTCTGAATGCACTGCGAGTCACTTTCTTTTCGCACGTTAGTGCAACTTATACACGTCTCGCATTGATATTAACTATGAATCATGATATTCATGATTAGTTGATAGTTCCTTATGTCCTCAGTAATGCATGTAAAATCTCGTCCTCATCATATAGTTAATATATTATTTTCAAAAAATGTCTTAATCAAACCGAAATGTATAGAACTGAAACACAACTCCATTTTGTATGCTTCGTAAGTTTGGTCATGGGTACAGTCACGCCATAATAAAAAATAGTTGTTTTTTGTCACAACATGAACGCGTGGCACATGGTCC
>JALPQI010025241.1:0-18165 GCA_025490895.1 Thaumatotibia leucotreta
AACCAACTGTTGAATAAAAGGTAGATAACAGCCCCGCTGATATCTTTTTGTCATATTGAAGTTACCTTCAATACCGCTACATAACTGTCGAAATAAGGTTTTATGATATCACTTATACAACAATAAAATTATGTAGACGTTGTAAAAATGACCTTATTACGACGGTTCTGTTTTTTCTAAACCCTTTATAAGACGAAAACATTTATACAACTTTGGACATCATTAAGTAAACGTTTTCTTTAAAACCTCTACATTATTGTTGTATAATTAAGTCGCAAAAACGTTTATTTACCATAGTAATTAGACTATTTGGTAGGACGACTAAACTATCAGATTTATAACGTTTATTTGACTAACAGGTTAACTAAAAACGACTATAAAACTCTTATATGGCTAAAGGTCGTATAACTCTTGATTTATATGACTTCTTTGCTAGTTGCTATTTATCATACCTGGTATCTATTTTTACCAGTACTAAAATAATGAATTTATTTAATACCTAATCAATCATGTTCTCAATGTAATACCGAACTACTTGCTTCAGAACTTGTCTTGTTGAACTTCCATCAAACGTTTTAAATAACTTATTAGTAACACCAACTCCTAGTAACCTAAGTATGTAATTTACAGTTTACACCACATTACATAGGTATCTTATAAATAGTTAGGATAAAGAAGGATAATAACCACAATAAGTCCAATACAAAGCAAATGGTTTCAATTAAGAACTACTTACGAGTAGGTATAATGGCTTAGAGTCCTCGGGTAGCACGCGACCGCGTTTTTACACCTACATTAAATCATGTCATTAAAATACAATCGAAGACAAGACTACTCTATAATTTAAGCCTCCCTTATGCAATAGAATAGGTGTTTTTTCTCTACATCTACGTCAAGATCATGGTCACGCAGAGGCCGTTTATCATTTTTGCCATAAAATCGCCGTCTTGAGGAAACGTCTCTTGAATGGGACTTGTCTTAACGTTTTACTTGAGATGGAACAAAGGAACCGGTGGCTATATCTGATGAGGCAATTCGCGTGAATAGGTATTTCTAGAGTTTTGCCCCCGGGTCTTACTCATGAGACATAAAACGTAGATAAAAATCTGGATTAAGTAAACCGGTGCTATAGTTAGACCAAAAAATATCATACGGTTTCTGACCTCATGATGGCTTTTTACGGGTATCTACCTAAATTATGTGCATAGTTGCATATTATTATATATACCTACGTACTCGATGCATATCTATATAGTTATATTAAAATTATGTATACAACTATAATTAACATTGCTCGTTTGTGCCAATTTGTGAGTAAACAATACATAGGTCTTGAATTACATGCTCAACACTAATCTTGTCACAAGGGCTCTATATTTACTTGTGCATTTAATTAACAACTTAACTACGTAATTATTAGTGTCAACACTGTTAATTTAATGTTAGATATTAAATATTTTAAAATCCTAAAAATCATAGTAGGTAAATATTTTATATTAGACAACATGCAACCAAACCACAGACCAACTTCTCTGTGAACCAAACCAAACCGACCGACAATAATAATTTAATAATAATTATACTCATTTCGGCTTCATTAAAAAAATGCAAGTAGGTACTTAATTACACCAACCACACTTAAAATTACCCTTCAGAACACTGACATGAAACTTAATATATTTTATTGTTATAATATATTTTTTTACGAGCGATTTAACACTTAGAGGCCAGACGGTTTTCCGCAACACAAAAATTAAAAAACTGTAAGCTTTTTTTTTTTATCTTCCAGACACAAGTTTTCTTGAGCTATTCGTGCGCGGTTGCCGCATGGACCTGGAGCGCGCGCGCACCAAGTTCGAGGCCTTCTGCGCCGCACGAGGCCGCCACCGCGACCTCTACCAGCACCGCTCGCTCAACGACCCGCCGCTCAACGACATCTGCAACTTTATGTAAGTATCTAATACAGTCAGCTATAAGTCGAGGCCTACTGCGCCGCGCGAGACCGCCACCGCGACCTCTACCAGCACCGCTCGCTCAACGACCCGCCGCTCAACGACATCTGCAACTTTATGTAAGTATCTAACACAGTCGGCTATAAGTCGAGGCCTACTGCGCCGCACGAGGCCGCCACCGCGACCTCTACCAGCACCGCTCGCTCAACGACCCGCCGCTCAACGACATCTGCAACTTTATGTAAGTATCTAACACAGTCGGCTGTAAGTCGAGGCCTTCTGCGCCGCGCGAGGCCGCCACCGTGATATCTTCCAGCACCGCTCGCTCAACGACCCGCCGCTCAACGACATCTGCAACTTTATGTAAGTATCTAATACAGTCAGCTGTAAGTCGAGCGAGGCCTACTGCGCCGCGCGAGGCCGTCACCGCGACCTCTACCAGCACCGCTCGCTCAACGACCCGCCGCTCAACGACATCTGCAACTTTATGTAAGTACCTAATACAGTCAGCTATAAGTCGAGGCCTACTGCGCCGCGCGAGTCCGCCACCGCGACCTCTACCAGCACCGCTCGCTCAACGACATCTGCAACTTTATGTAAGTACCTAATACAGTCAGCTATAAGTCGAGGCCTACTGCGCCGCGCGAGTCCGCCACCGCGACCTCTACCAGCACCGCTCGCTCAACGACCCGCCGCTCAACGACATCTGCAACTTTATGTAAGTATCTAATACAGTCAGCTATAAGTCGAGGCCTACTGCGCAGCGCGAGGCCGCCATCGCGACCTCTACCAGCACCGCTCGCTCAACGACCCGCCGCTCAACGACATCTGCAACTTTATGTAAGTATCTAACACAGTCAGCTGTAAGTCGAGGCCTACTGCGCCGCGCGAGGCCGCCACCGCGACCTCTACCAGCACCGCTCGCTCAACGACCCGCCGCTCAACGACATCTGCAACTTTATGTAAGTATCTAACACAGTCGGCTATAAGTCGAGGCCTTCTGCGCCGCGCGAGGCCGCCACCGCGATATCTTCCAGCACCGCTCGCTCAACGACCCGCCGCTCAACGACATCTGCAACTTTATGTAAGTATCTAACACAGTCGGCTATAAGTCGAGGCCTTCTGCGCCGCGCGAGGCCGCCACCGCGATATCTTCCAGCACCGCTCGCTCAACGACCCGCCGCTCAACGACATCTGCAACTTTATTTAAGTATCTAACACAGTCGGCTATAAGTCGAGGCCTACTGCGCCGCGCGAGTCCGCCACCACGACCTCTTCCAGCACCGCTCGCTCAACGACCCGCCGCTCAACATCTGCAACTTTATGTAAGTATCTAACAGAGTCGGCTATAAGTCAAGGCGAGGCCTCTCGTACTCAGTACCAGCGTCGCTCGCTCATTGACCCGCCGCTCAATTGCATCTGCAATTTTATGTAAGTACCTACTCAACAGGATCGGCTATGAGTCAGTTTTCTGCGCCGCATGAGACCGTCACCGCACCGCGGGACGTTCAACACCGGGTCAAGATGCGTTTACGTTGAAATAACTGTTAAAAGGTTGAGTAAAAGTTATATCTAATACCTATTGTGATATTATAAACGCTCAAATTGGAAGATCAGGCCAGGTCTTCGTGAAAGTACCACGCGACTAGACACAGAACTTAAGATACCTACTTAATAACAATACGGAACGGATCGAACCCGGCCTGTTCAAGTGTGACCTATTAAGGTGCATTCAGACCAAACGAACATTCGCTATTCTAACCCCCCACTCTACGAAATTCGATCGTTACACAAAACGTGATTGGTTGATTTCGTAGAGCGGGGGCTATCCCCCACAAAACAGCGAATGCTCTTTTGGTCTGAATGCACCTTTAGGAATAATGCCGAATTTCAAATCTATCTCCTTCACAGAGACATCGTACCACTCCCGAAGCTCACAGATGATGGTCTCCGAGTGACGATATTCCGCATGAGGCCGCAGTACCCGGAGAGCAGCGCAGACATCGCGGCCACCGTACGCGCAGTGCTGCTGGTCGCTGATGCGCGCATGCGCGACGAGAAGGCCATAGTTGGGGATGCGTTCGTGTGGGATGTGAGTATCCCTAGATCCTGTAGAATTTAGCGTTTTAAGCACTGGTCTCACCGCGGGCTACTAAGCTAAAATGCTAAATACGCACAAATACGAACAAATGATACGCACTCCCGTGTAAATAAAAGAGACACGGCGGTACTCGCCCAGCTATCAGCTATCACCGCCGGGCGAGTATCGCCGTGTCTCTTTTATTTACACGGGAGTGCGTATCTTTTGTTTGTGTTTATAGCCGGTAGTTCGTAGCTTAGTAGCACGCGGTGAGACCAGTGCCTAATGTGGGGTATACAGCCTGTAGTGCAAGATTTTTTTTTATTTATTTGAAATGGGGATACTCGTAGCAACGGGCTGTAGGTAGACTAGGTACTTAGGTAGTACCTAAATACTAGAAACAACAACAATGAAGAAAACAATCAAGATAGCTATCAACGTGTCATACAGAAATCTGGGACTCTACAATTTACTTATTCAAGTAGGATTCAATGAAGGCATTTTGGCGATATGATAACTACAAATTAGTATCGGTACGAGTAAATATCTAATTCTAACCTAGATTGCTAGATTGCCTCGGATTGCCTCAGACCTCAGATCAGATTGAACCGCTTCGACCGACCTCGTCTAGAAAGAATTTATAGAAGTAGGTATAACAATGTTGTACCAATTTACCGTAGCCCCGGTTGGGATGGATCCTGGATTTTCCCGTGGCAACCAACCCACCGGCAGCCCGATCCTTCCCTATAGCATAAAGCTTATAGTTATATCATAAGGCCTATAGCATAAAGTGCCGTTTGCGTTAAAATATAAGTAAATGCCCTTCATGAAAAATTACTTCGGCTGGACATGTATGGAATACCGATACGAAATGGTTCCCCAATTTTTTTCGCTAATAATAATCGAAATGAATGTTATAATTATTTATAATATTGAAAGCCGATGCTAGTGATAAAAATGGCGGATGTTTGAGGTCAGGGGTAAGGAAACTGCTACATGGATCGACTAGAAGTAGTAAGCGCGGTGTAGAGTTCCGCTTTTTCGTTTGAACTTCCTGTATGATAATGCTTCCTGATCTAGATCTATCTAATGAGGCCACTGTCACAATTAGAACAGAACTGTCGTGTGTAATATGGAGCAAATCCGAAGTTAACGAATAGGTACCTATTTTATTGGTACTGCTTTACCGTTTCTTATGAGTTATTAAACACTTTCGTGAGTTGTATGAGCAGAATACGTGCAGTATAGTAACGTAGATCTTTTTATCTGAATGGCACGGTAGTTTGTTAGTTGATACATAATACCTAATAGTTATTTATTATACAAGGTGCAAAGTAGTTGTTTAACTTTCGTGCCAATATTGAGACCTGAGTTAGCGAAAGATTCCAAAATTGAGCCATAAGCGCAGCGAGTGGTTCAAAAACTGGAATCTTGAGCATTGCGAAGGTCTCAAGGCACGAGAGTTGAACAAACTTTGCCGCCAAGTGTAATGCAACTTTTTTCCCCTCACTATTGCGTGATTACAAATCTCATCCAAATGTAAATTAACTTAAAAAAAAGACTAAAATTTATTATTAAAGAACGACATAAAATAAAAACAAACAATACAAGGACTTAACTTAAAACCTACACTACCTATAAATAAAAAATTTGGCCTAAATCGCCGTCAGTGGGCAAGGTACCCAGAAGGCTGGCCGCATTGCCCCGTTGTATAGCGATGCTTAGACGCTGTGCAAGATACTGGCCAGCCCTTTGGTCGCCTGAGATCTCCATTAGGCGAGCCGCTAAATCTTTAAAAAGTCTATGTGCACTTGGTCCCCATGGCCCCAAGGTCTCCACGCCAAACGCAAACATGTAGCTGGTTCCTAAAGCAGCATATTTGCGGCGCTTGAGACTTTCGGCTAATGATGCCGCGGCGCCAGCAACAACGCTGGTGACCGAAACATGGGACGGTGCCAGAGTGTCAACGCAGGTGGCGTCCCAAACTAGCGGCCGACCCATGCTCCAGGGCACCAGCGTTATTCCGTCAGGCCTCTTGCCGTCGTCCCTGGCCAGACCGTTGGGCTCTAGGACGCCCGGTATTTTCGCGCTAACAAGGGCGCGACGGATAACATCATTGATGCTGGCGTGACGGGGGATCCTTGCAGCGCTTCGGACACATGAAAGCCCATGGTGGCCAAGTGTGTCCACCATTGTGCCGCACTGACAGCGATGTGGTTGATTTGTCGATGCCCCTAAACGTAAGCTAGCTGCCAGGCGAAATGTGGTATTGTCAAGGAGGGTACCAATATTTGATGAGGGCAGGGCATGTAGCCACAGACCCGACTCCCATTCCGCAGTCGCAAGGAGACGAGCTCGGTCTGTCGAACTAGTTGACGTGTTTAAAAGATTATCCCGTACTAGTCGACAGAGTGGCTCGTCCCACTGTCTCTGCGAACAAAGATTGGCAGGCGGGTCTGTGTTGGGACAGGTTATAGACCAAACGTTCTTGGCCTCGGAGCAGTGTGCGGCTTCTACGGATCCAATGGAAGGTTCTAGTATTTTATTTATAAGGCTTTGAGCACCATGCACCGAGGACAAAAAAGCAGGTAGGGCAACAGAAGAAATTTGGCGGATACCCATGCCACCCAACCTAATGGGAAGGCTAGCCTGGGTCCATGATCTATGGTCAAAGTGGATATTGAATATGTATGTGATTGTTTCAAAAAAAAAAAAACATTTAAAACTCAATGTCGAAACGTATCGTAGAGTAGAGTTACTCCTGGTACTTAAATATAGCCAATGGCTTACAAAGTCACCAATTAGAATAGATCAATTTAACATGTGAGCTCCGATTCCGCAGTGTTTGAAGACGAAAGTCTTTAATCAGTGTGTGTTGCCAGTGATGACATACGGTACTGAAACGTGGCCGCTTACAATGGGCCTCATAAGAAGGCTCAAAGTCACCCAAAAGGCAATGGAGAGGGCTATGCTAGGAGTCTCTCTGCGTGATCGGATTAAAAATGAGACCATCCGCAGCAGAACCAAAGTAACCGAAATAGCTCTCCGAATCGCCAAACTGAAGTGGCAGTGGGCGGGGCACATTGCGCGTAGAACCGATGACCATTGGGGCGGGAAGGTTCTTGAGTGGTGGCCACGTACCGGAAGGCGCAGCGTGGGTAGGCCCCCCACAAGGTGGATCGATGACCTGGTGAAGGTCGCAGGAGTCCGCTGAATGCGGGTGGCGCAGGACCGGTCATTGTGGCAATCTTTGGGGGAGGCCTATGTTCAGCAGTGGACGTCTTTCGGCTGATATGATGATGATGATGATGATGACTACGGTCATACAGATCCACTTATACTAGGCATTAGTGGGCCATAGGAATTAGAGCAAGGTCAAATTACTTTGCCACACATGTTAATAAGATGAGTTTTTACCCGCTCATATTAAGGTGCGTGCGTTCAAACCAAAAGAGCATTTGCTATTCTAACCCCCCACTCTACGAAATTCGATCGTTACACAAAACGTGATTGGTTGATTTCGTAGAACGGGCGATAGAACAGCGAATGCTCTTTTGGTTTAAACGCTCCTTTAAAGGATAAAAGAGCGCTCTACGAGCTAGTGAGGGGAAAAATTATAACCTCCTGCCGCCCAGGCAGTAAAATTTGCCAAATTGAAATTATACAATTATTTAATTAATAGCTATAACAAAAAACTAAAATAAAATGAATAATAAAATTAAAAAAGCTAGCTAATGTAGCGTAGGGATTCTTAACCTTTCGTATTCTGAGATGCAGATTCGTATTCTGCATGCACCTACTCCATCAAAACAGCCGTTAAAGTTTAGTTTCAATTGCTCTGTTCTGTTTGACGGTGGTTTGACGCTTCCGCATACGAAAGGTTTATAGACAGTTACCAATCAAAAACCGTCGTATTCAAACGACCTTTTGACGATCCTCATATGGACCTCCTCATACCAC
This sequence comes from Thaumatotibia leucotreta, assembly GCA_025490895.1. Classification (NCBI taxonomy): domain Eukaryota; kingdom Metazoa; phylum Arthropoda; class Insecta; order Lepidoptera; family Tortricidae; genus Thaumatotibia; species Thaumatotibia leucotreta. The sequence goes on from JALPQI010025241.1 coordinate 7,993, forward strand.
TTTCCAGGTGTCAGCGGTCCGCGCATCCCTCGTAGCGCGCGTAGCATCAGCTGCGGGTACAGTGCGGCGCGGCATCCACCTGGCGCACGCAGCGTATCCGCAGCGGCTGAAGCGGATACACGTCGTCGGCGCGCCCTCGTTCATCGCCTCGTCGCTGCAGCTCATGCGGTCCTGCATGAACGAGAAGGTCAAACGGCGGGTCAGTATAACGCATTATTATTCAGGGACTACTAAAACTATAAAACGGATTAAGTCAACTTTTATTTCATGAGTAATCATCGCGGTAATCGAAGAAGATATCAGGGACTGCTATACTTAGATCAACCTAAGGCTAAGGCTGATGCCACACTAAGGGTGCAGCTCCACTGACGCGGAGAGGTGCGGAGATGTGCAAAATTGGCCAATGAGACCGCATCACAGTGTTTCGAATTCGAAGAATGTAATTGGTCAATTTTGCACATCTCCGCTCCTCTCCGCCTCAATGGAGCCGCAGCCTAACGCAGCAATACGCATTCGGCGAGAGTGCGTTCTTACGTCAGTTGAACTATATAATTACACAGGGTGGTTAAAACATAGAAGCTCTCCCGTGGCCAATTAGGTTCTGATTCTGAATCACAAGTATCAGAAGTGGGAGGTGGGAGTGGGAGAAGTAGGTAGCAGTAATATGTCTTTTAGGATGTTTTTGTAAGTTTCAGAAGGATTGATAAAATTTTGATTAATCAAAAAACAATCCAATTTGAAAATCAATCCTTCTGAAACGCATAAAAACATCCTAAAAGACCTCTTGCCCTTGTATATTGACGCTGCTACAAGAAAATGCACGTTGATTACAATCAGCGGTGTAAGTTCCTGAGTCATTGTAACTCAGCGAGCCTCCTATTGTCTTTTGCGTGATTAAGAGGAAATGTAAAAACTGACCTTTATCACGGTAGTGGGTATTAACGATTGTTCTAAGTCCGATATCAATGAGGGTTTTTGATACTTTTTCTGCCGCTATGGGAGGTGAGATGGCAGCACTGAGCCGACCGTTTAACGAACTGTCAAAATAAATACGCGAATTTAATTTTCAACATATTTATAGGTTTATTTATTCTGAAAACCATTACTTTAGGCATATTGTTACCTAAAATAAATAAATAAAATAGTTCCAAGTCAATTCCCATGAAATTAACAAAGTTAAAGTAATTATTTTTAATACCAGTGACTTTGCGCGCCTGTTTTATAGCTCCGTCTTCAGTTCGACGATCGTGTATTAGTCGTAATCCATTATAAAATCAATTATCTTCCAAATAAAATAGAATTTCAATATTTTAGGCCTAGGTGCCTATGAATAGTATGAATCTGACAGCTGTCGAGACCAGGTGCGTACGAAGCGCCGCCTGGTGGCAGAAAAATTATCGAAAACCCTCATTACGTGGGTCATGTTTGTCTTGAATTAGTTGGTAATTGGGGCTACTGAGATACTGACAATGTCACGAGACATAAGTTACGTTTTTACAATTAATTTAGTAATGATGCCTTTCGTATCAGACAGATAAATTTAAAATATTATCGAACCGGCTTACTCACGTATTTAAGTCGATGATTGCTTGCCATGTTGCGTCGGGCTTTGGCCGAGGATGCTCCGGACGAGGACCCTCTTAATGGGTCGAAACATGTCTAGCCACCATCGACTTAAATACGTGAGTAACCCGGTTCGATAATATTTTAATATGTTTGAGTCTCACGTTAGTTATAATTCTAAAAGATAAATTTAAATATAAATAATTAAAATAAACCTTTTCCATTGCAGTTTTATTTACACTCCAAAGTGGAAGAGTTACTCGAGCAAATCCCCGCCAGAGTGTTGCCAGCCGAATGGGGCGGCGAAGAGGAGTCCATAGACACGCTAGCCCGGAAGTGGCGACACCGCGTCGACGAGAGTCGCGATTATCTGCGAGACCTCAACGACCTCTCCTCCTCAACCGCCAAATCCACAGACAGCGACATCTATGGCGCGGTTGGCGCTTTCAGAAAACTCGACATCGATTAGTCTATGGTTTTTTTTAATGCCGCGGAAAACTTTTGTGTGATTGGTTGCAGAGTGCCTGCCAGCCACGCAGTTGTGATGGGAAATGGGGAGGTTATGTTTACGTTTAATTTAAATATCGACACTGTAACTAATGCACCAAAGAATGAAGAGGAATGGAATTCCAAGTGAATTGTATTCAACTGTTTCGCATTAAAGGTGCTATTGATCATGTCATGTCACGATGAGTTTGAAAATCGCTACAAATTACATACAGCAGAGGATTCTCGGACATTTTTATAGCAGAAAAATAAGTATTAAATTAAATATTTGTTCAAAGTGTTCATGTTAACGTTCGCTTGGAAATATGACGTTAAAGTATTGATGACATTAATTTAAGTTTCCTTATAATTTAAGATACTTAGTTAAGTATGATTTTTATAATCTATAAAATATTATTAAAAAGTATTGACTAAGGTATTATGTGGTTTTAATTTGTAACAAAAATACTTGGTTGTAGTATGTATGTACGAAGTGTACCTACCTTTACCCTACCTTTTTTAATGTAAAAACTAAAGGGTGACACACAAAAGAAAGATCCCTGCCGCGTCGAGCAATCTCGTTCAGTAGACTGATAAATAAAATAATAATATATATTGATTGGGACATCCTTCTGGGATTCGAAACCTGGACCTCTAGCTTCGCCGACTGTGATACTATACCGACAAACTTGTTTCAGGCTAGCGCCATGCTTCCCATATGAAACGAAACGTAGGACGGCTACGCTAGTTAGACACGGAACGGTCTAATGTGTGTCATCCTTCATCAATATTTTTTTACCTGTCCCTGAATCGAATAAATCAAAAGAACTATAGGTATGCAATATGTGAAATTTAGATTATACTATTGGCCCATCCCATAATCGACAGCAGAAGCAGATGAAGCTAATATGCTTGCATACGCGTTTACATAATTATATTGTTTTAAACATCAAGTCCGCTTAGTAAGCTACTCTGACTTCAACATTTTCTGTAATATAGGTAATACTACTTTTTTAGGCTGAGAGCAATGACTACATTTAATATGAATTTTAGATATACCTACTCTAGGCAGAGATTTAATGCCACGCGGAAAGCTCGTAAAAGTAATAATAACAAAATTTATGATGTGACCTATAGGTACCTAAGTACTGTAGGCATTTTTCTTTGTCAAGTGTACTACGTACTACGAGTAATATTTAAGAAACATGATGTTAAATTTCCTTGTCGGAAGCAATAGTGGGAGGACGTTGACCTCGTACGAGATAATCACGTTGGCAAAAAGGAAATTTGAGCACCTTAACGTGTTGTCCTTGAATCATATGTATCAAATCACCGTACTTTGCTGTTCCGTCTACAATACAAGTACTTTTTCTCGTTACCTACTTTCAGAAACCTAATAATAATAATAGTCAAAATAACGACTAACAGTATTTTTATGTATATTAAAACAAATAAATAATTCACTGTAGCGAGAAAAAAATGGTAGAGATAAAAATAACAGTAGGTAATAGTAAAGAGAGCGTATAAAGCAAAATTACAGTTCAGAGATTGAATTTTAAGATGTCATACACATGAAAATATATCACGATAATATACTATACATAAAATAACTATAGGTATACATCATATTTGCAAGATACTAAGGTGAAAAATCCGTAGGTAAGGATTGAAGTTCGCTTGGTAGAAGATTATGAGAATGAACTTTTGACAGTTATAGATTAAACCTTATTAAGACTCACCATTTTTCCGATAGTCTTAACGTCATTTTTATAAGGCTCATTTCTAAACTGTCAAAAGTTCATTCTTGGAAATCGGCAACTATACAGCGAACAGTTTAATAGTGAAGAGTCACGACCAACATCATTCTAGACTCTCGCTAGATGGCTGAATCAAGGGACTAAGTATTCAGAAAGCAGTACCTATATCTAATACTAGTTATCCTAGGTTAGGTTTTTTATAACTTGTTTATAGTTTGATTTTTTTTTTTCATGTTTTAAATTATTGTATTTCATCACTATAACACATTTTATAAAAAAAAAAACAAAACCTAGAGAAGAAGAAAAATTAATGAAGGACATTAACAATAGTAAGGCTTGTATTGTGGATACTAAATAAAAACGACGACTACGCTACTAAAATTGTTTGCCGAAATTGCTAAAACGTGTGGTTGACGTAGCTTGAGACCAAAGAGCCCCGCACAACTGGCACAACATAGGTAGGTATCGGCCATATTCGGCATTGCGAGTCAGCGAAGAAATGCCGCCAGCATGCCAGCAACATCGTTCCTCAGTACAATGCCACAAGGGCCTATTGTAATATTATTAGTATTAACAGAGGTTCGAATATATACGAAAATCTTCGTCATCGAGGTCTCTAATAAGTCGTCTATATGACTCTCTGTCTTTTATATTAAATTTAGCCCATAATTTTTTTTTCTGTTTATTAATTGGTGTTGTAGCGACGATGGTTGCCACAACTAACGCGAATTTAGCGTTTTTGGATAAAATCGGAGGAATATCGACGTGATCACTGTCTCTAGTAGCACGAAAAGCACTGGACCGTTAAACGGTGCGATGGTGTGGCGAGTCGAGCGCACGTACGAAGCGGACCAAGTTCGCGGTGCGGAATGGACCATATTCGAACGTCTGTTAATACTTTTAGTTAGATTTAATCAGGCGCGGATCCAGGACTTCGTTCAGGGGAGGGGAGCATTGCCCTATGATATGGTAGTATTTTTTTATGCTTAAAAGTTAAAACAGCACCTAGGCATAACTAAAGTCAAGTGCCCCTAATGAAAAAGGCTAGCCATCTCGCGGACAGTAGTAAAACTGTATGTAGCTAACAGCTCCCTCTGTTGGTGAATAGAATTCGTTTTATTTTCAATATTATGTTGGCTAACCTGTATACAATAAAAATAAAATTACTTTGAACGCACTCATTAAGCTGTCACATATCCAAGATATTTCTACGCAGCGCCGCGAAGAAGCAGTTTCATTATACGCTATTTTTGTTTCAATTAAAGTTAAATTGAATTGGTTCATTGTTTTTATTTACATTAGTAGGAGAAACTATATTCAGAATTAAATGCTATCGTTTTTGTGTATTAAAGGTACGAACAAAATGGCTTTTTGTTTTAATTATTAATTATTTTACTTAGCATCAAATTAACTGGGTAAAACGAAAAACGCATGAACGTAAGAATAACTACTTGCGAGTTGTCAATTTTTGTCATTTGTCTGATTTGTCATTACGTGGCTCTGCATTAGATTAGGGAAAGAAAACAAGCTTATGGTCGGCTAATTGCTAAAATATCTGTTTCGTGTCAAGAATATTATATGAATAGCAATATGGACAGTAGATGGACAAATCTAGGGCTCATAGTAGCGGTTTTTGTCACGTTACTCAGTTCTGTAAGTAGCTATACTATCACAGTTGATGCCCATGCCGAAGAGTGCTTTTTCGAACATGTTGAAGCCGACACGAAAATGGGTAAGCCTAATTGTACTGCAATCCCTCTGTTACTTAGCAGATGTTAGTATTTCAGTATCGGTTATCACTCATTGTTAATTGTTGCGAAAACTAGCGGCTTCCTTTCTGTGCTTCGAATATTAAAAAACTACGTGTATATTATTTTTGACTCATAAACTTTACACAAATGTTATATCATAACCAATTTTTGAAATTATTTTACAGGTCTGACCTTTGAAATAGCAGAGGGTGGGTTCCTAGACATAGATGTAACAATCACCGGCCCAGACGGCACAGTGATATACCATGGCGAGCGAGAGTCATCGGGCATGTACACATTCTCTGCTCATGTGTCTGGCCGCTACACTTACTGCTTCAGCAATAAGATGTCCACTATGACACCAAAGGTAAATTTGATAGTGTGTGTAATTAGGTAATTTCTTATAGTTAACAAGCTTGTAGAAAGATTACTTTTGGGAAAAAAGAGACAAAAATGATGTTGGTATTATCATTGTATTCCATTTCTAATTTTTTTTCAGCATATGATAAATATAAAAAAATAATTACTTTCAAGTATTCTAATAATTTATAAATAATCATGTAATTAGTATTTCTTTTTTGTAACAATACAACATTCATTATTTTTAATGCTTTTATAAACATTTTAGTAGATAAACCGACACATAAAATATTCCATTTCTAATCACTCAACACGTTTGACTTTCATTCCGGAAGTCGTGGGTTCAAATCTTCAAATCACTCAACAAATGTAATATTTTACAAATAAAGATTATAGGTATTTTCACATTCTTGCTTTATATAAGTCAATGACAACTACATATAAGGTGCAAAGTGCTGAAGGTTTGTTAAGAACTTAAAACCTTGTATGTTGATGCTGTCAAGATATGTAAAACAATGTTATTTTTACAGGTTGTCATGTTCAATCTGGAGATTGGAGATGCGCCCCATAAAGCCGAGGGAGACAAGGATGAGGCGGTGGACCACAACAAGCTTGAGGACATGATCAAAGAACTCGCCACCACCCTCAAGACTGTCAAGCATGAACAAGAGTACATGCAGGTCAGGATACTTTATTTGGATCCATGGAATGAAATAAAAGATACTTTAGCGATGTATCATCATCATCAGCTGATGATAGTCCACTGCTGGACATAGGCCTCTCCTATTAACTATGCGTATAGACACATTAGGAGGTAAATCATCAATGTTTTATGAAAGAATGGTCAGTTCACACTTCACTTCACACAATCCCTTAGTCAACTCTTAAGACACCCACAGGAGGAGTAGTTGTAGTGGTGACAAATGTATTCTTACTGCCGTCCCCACACGAATTTTTTTACTATTTTATTTAAAATATTTTAATTTGCAGGTCCGCGATCGCATCCATCGCTCCATCAACGAAAGCACGAACTCGCGGGTCGTGCTGTGGTCAGTCTTCGAGGCGTCCGTCCTGCTCGTCATGACCGTCGGCCAGGTGTACTACCTCAAGCGGTTCTTCGAGGTGCAGCGCGTCGTTTAAGCAGTCAAATCAATGTACCGCCAGGTTTTGAGTGATTTGATCTGGTTCTTGCAATCCTGATGGTCTACCTAACATTTGTCTCTGTCACTTCAGGAAACTCGTTATTGGCGTGAATAAGACAAATGCTTCAAATTTACGATTTTCAGTTTGTGGTAGGCCTTCGGAGTTCCAAAGTAGGATAACTCTTGATATATGATACATTACTTTCCTAACCCTGCTGTGATAGGCATGGTCTTAGAATTTGTCAAATTTAAACTGTCACCATAATATTTTACTTAACTTTCTCTACAAACTATTTTGACTAGTGTGTTCATTAATTCTTCATTTGTATCCAATTCATTGAAAGGGTATCTTCTTATCTTAAGCAATCTAGACTAATCATAATACCTCAACCCCTGAGAAAAACTGTATTGCATGACTGACCAAGTTACTTGAAATTGGGATGGTATTGCTGTATTTATAATCAATTTGTCATTAAGCGAAATGTGTTTGTAGTTCAATCAGCAGAATTAAGCAAATTATGATCAATCTATCTATAGCTGTTGTTAGAACTGCGACCATATTCTGCTGAAGGTGCGTTTAAAACAAAAGAGCATTCGCTGTTCTAGCGCCCGTTCTACGAAATCAACCAATCACGTTTTGTGTACCGATCGAATTTCGTAGAGTGGGAGGTTAGAACAGCGAATGCTTTTTTAGTTTGAACGCACCTTAATATGATAAAAACTCGCTCCCAGTATGTGACAATATCATGACTGCTTTCATATTATCAAGTGAGCTAATGACACTCTTTTATGAACCTTGTTTATAAGTAGTTTTGAGCTATTTTTGTACTTACTGCAGTATAAGGCTCACTATCGTTTTGGGTTTGTTTCTTTACAAATACGAACCATTTGTATAAACAAATGTATTCAGAATGTTGAATATGAGTTTTTAAATCATTGTATTATTATGAACTCCAAAGATTTACGTATGTCATGCCACGCACATAATCTCTATAATCTGTTTATAATAGCGCTTATTTCGTTTTTATCCCCCTGAACTTATAATAAACTGTAGGTACTTAAAATTCGTATTCAGTTAAATGATCATAGTACAAACTTAAAGAAAGCGGTTATTAGTGTCACCACAAGGACTTTGTCACTGCCAATATTTGGCAAAAATTTAGCAAAAAAGGTATAGTAAATTGCTAGCGTATTTTTTTGTGTTATTTTATTTATTTCTTGTATATTGTTCAGCTCCGCTTTATTACGTAATTTTGTACAACCGATTACAACTTAAAAAAAAGAGGTTTTTAGGCTCAATTTTACAAAATTTATATTCGAAAAATAACGCTTACTTACTCTCAGATACTAGTGTCAAATTACTATGGAGTTTTGACATTACTAACCGAGAGTAAGCGTTCTTCTTCGAATAAAAGTTTGGTGAAATCCAGCCTTAGTCTTATTTCAATGCAATCAGTGGATAGTTCAGAAGGGGATAAACGATATACGCGAGTAACGGTTCTCGCGCAAATGTACTGTTTGTATCATCACAAGGGAGCGGGGAGTGGATGTCGTGTCCTGATCTGAGGTGTGACAGCGTTCGTTATTGAGTTATGAGTTTTAATGAAATAAATTAATAATGTTTGTACATATGAGCCTTTTATTAAATTCTTTGGACTATTAACCTTAAAAGTCTTTGTAAGATAAAATAAAAATCGTTGTTAAAATTCGTTTCAATATATTTAACAAAAAATAAGTAATAATATGCTTTTAAAATATATTTCTACATCTGCGATTTCTTTTTACTAAACTTTTTTATTTAAAACAATCGTAACGTAAGTACCATTGTAAGTACATAGTCACATAGACAATATAATAATAACCTCATTTATGAAGTACCTACTACAATATTATACTTGATTAACGGCGTCTATTGCCAATATAACACAACCTTTGATAACCAACTATTCCAGATCTAAAATAAAGTGGAGTTAGATCAACGTCAGCTCTAAGAATATCTTTATAATTATCTACTACTTACTACTAGATTATTCTTTAAATGCATTGTTATTTTATATTCGAAATATGAGCATAATATTATTCATTATTAACCTTTTTGACGCCACGTCAGTTTCAAAACTGAATTTGATTTTTACGCAAGTCAAGGTACACAGAGTAATATAGATGTACATATTACTCTTTGTACCTTCACTTATACGTATATCGATCTTTGGCGTTCAACCTGCGGTACCTATTTATCAGTCATTGGTGTCCAAAAAGATACATAAGAACTCTTAATTTTAGCATTGAAGGCTTGATTCTCTGAGAATGCCGAGATCACGAACAGGCAAGCTTGACAAAAAAATTTGTACGATTTTTTTTAACCCGTATATGATAAAAATTAATTCAAATTTGAATTCTGACATGTTGTCAATAGAGTCCAGAATACATGGTACATATGTATACATCACTTGCATTTAAGGGCTAATGAATTATCATTAAGGCTGTTTCACATTCAGTTAGCGAAAGGGGCGGAGGCGCAGGTAAAACACATACTACATTGGAGGCCTTATAACATAGGTGCATTTGTAATTAAAATGTCACCCAATGCACTAAAGTGCATCCGGTGTAATAAGATCGATCGAAGTAACATTTATGATAGTATTCTTTCAGTAAATATTTATAAGTACCTACAAATATAGTGCATAATCTTTTCCTTTTGACTTTTCACAAAATCATCATTCATAATCATCATTGTTATTACAATGAACGTCAGTATCCATTCCACTGAAGTTAATAGACACAGAAAGAGAATTTAGGACGTATCCGTGAAGATAGGAAGGATAAAGATTGTTACTTAAGAATTGTAAGAATTGTACTGTAAGAAGTCGCAAATTGTTATGTAATGAATCATTATTAATGATCAGAGATCGGAAAAATGTGCGACATTGTGCGCAATAATATGGTTATGACTCCAAAGTTGATTAAATGAATAATAAAAAGAATAATTTCTTAAAATTTGATTTTGAAGCTTAAAGGTGGCTACTTGAAAAGGTTTTCGTAGTTACCGGAGTCAAATAGGTAATTTTTTGGGAATGATTAATAATTCAATCAACTTTAGAGTCATGTCCATAT
>JALPQI010025243.1:0-11634 GCA_025490895.1 Thaumatotibia leucotreta
TAACCTAACTCAGACCTAACCTAACTCAGACCTAACCTAACTCAGACCTAACCTAACTCAGACCTAACCTAACTCAGACCTAACCTAACTCAGACCTAACCTAACTCAGACCTAACCTAACTCAGACCTAACCTAACTCAGACCTAACCTAACTCAGACCTAACCTAACTCAGACCTAACCTAACTCAGACCTAACCTAACTCAGACCTAACCTAACTCAGACCTAACCTAACTCAGACCTAACCTAACTCAGACCTAACCTAACTCAGACCTAACCTAACTCAGACCTAACCTAACTCAGACCTAACCTAACTCAGACCTAACCTAACTCAGACCTAACCTAACTCAGACCTAACCTAACTCAGACCTAACCTAACTCAGACCTAACCTAACTCAGACCTAACCTAACTCAGACCTAACCTAACTCAGACCTAACCTAACTCAGACCTAACCTAACTCAGACCTACCTAACACCTAACCTCAGACCTAACCTAACTCAGACCTAACCTAACTCAGACCTAACCTAACTCAGACCTAACCTAACTCAGACCTAACCTAACTCAGACCTAACCTAACTCAGACCTAACCTAACTCAGACCTAACCTAACTCAGACCTAACCTAACTCAGACCTAACCTAACTCAGACCTAACCTAACTCAGACCTAACCTAACTCAGACCTAACCTAACTCAGACCTAACCTAACTCAGACCTAACCTAACTCAGACCTAACCTAACTCAGACCTAACCTAACTCAGACCTAACCTAACTCAGACCTAACCTAACTCAGACCTAACCTAACTCAGACCTAACCTAACTCAGACCTAACCTAACTCAGACCTAACCTAACTCAGACCTAACCTAACTCAGACCTAACCTAACTCAGACCTAACCTAACTCAGACCTAACCTAACTCAGACCTAACCTAACTCAGACCTAACCTAACTCAGACCTAACCTAACTCAGACCTAACCTAACTCAGACCTAACCTAACTCAGACCTAACCTAACTCCGATCCTTACCTAACCAGTCTCCTGGGGAAACGGCAAGGTTTATCGGAAGAAAATCTTAACAGTGCGTTCTGTCTTTGTACAGCGCCATCTGTTGAGTTTTTTTTTTTTTATATTCCTGCTCCCTTAACTAAATATGCGTCTGGCAATCTGCATCTGACGTATTTACTGGAGAAGGTATTTAAGTATCTCCTTATATTTAAGTATCTAGGTGCCTAACCGTAGCTAGATTTGTCCCTCAAACAGACAAAGTTCAATGAATTTAAGGGTCTTCAATTGTAAGTATCATTGCGTAAACAGCTTTAAAAATTGAATAAGAAATCCGATCTTAACATATTTTTACATAAAAGTATAGTTTTTTTTTAATTATTACACAGTCAAAGAACTATGTAGGACCGAATAATAGATCGAACTGAATCTTAATGAGGATTACAAATTGTAGCTCTTGTAGGCTGGGCCTGCAGATTATTTTATGAATTACAGTAAACTTAGTAAAGGAAACAAACAGTACACAATTTTTTTTCTTGCATGATAATCTATTGTTTAATCGTTCAATAATTATTGTTTTTTTTTATTTCTCTAGTTATCGAAACCTTAATAAAAAAATGAATCATTTTCATAAAATATACCCTTGTAATTCTTAAACGTAAATGTCTCTATCTTCAGAAAATATATGTCCCTAGGTATCGTATGTACCTATAATAATTTAAATATTTTAGGGGATTACTACCGCCATCTATATTTAATTACAATATTGGCTGAATGGCGTTACTTGTAATTGCAATGTGCGGCGTCAAAAGAGCGCCAAAAAATGTATTATGAAAAAACGGGCTGAATAATATTTGTATCGTATATTTTTCAGTAACTATTTATTTTACAAAATAATGTTTACCGAATGTAACAATTGGTACATATTTGTGGACGTAGATATACATATATATATATGTATATTAAAGATTAAAGGTCGTTTATCACGTATATGCTTATTTATAGTCATTCAAAAACAAGTGAGTAAAACCGTGTATGACGGGGAGAGACACCGCTCTTGGTGGTGGGGTCGCGCACACGACTCACGGCCGCGGAGGGAAGGTCTTCACGCGGTAGGTGTTCACCACGAATACGAAGTATATCGTTACTGCAACAAATAAATCATGTTAAAAACTATCCCTTGCCAATAATACCCGCTGCGAGCCAGGACTTGTAGCTATTCATTATCAGGACATCTGCTTTAAGCTACAATTTTATCGTGAATACTCCACATTTATTTTATTATCTTAAATTTTTAAATTTTTATCGAAAATCTTTTATAATTTGTTAAAACATTTACAGCTCTTCCACGATGTCTGGTGATGACCATTTATGTACTAAAGGACGAATAATTGAACTTTCACTAGGCGCTCACAGATGGCGCTAGTTATCCTGATTTTTCAAATGTTGTTTGTATTTTTTAATGTTTAAAATCACCATAATTATATCTAAAAAATACCACGAAGTCTACTAAATTATTATTACGTGCTAATTCTTTACCATTAAAACTTTGTTTCACTTTTTTCTTTGCATTGAATAAAAGTAAACAAAATTCTCGTTATGTCGTTGATAGCTTTGGCAAACTAGGTAGAATGAGGCCGTTGCAATTTACACATAGCGGAGGCAGCTGATTGAACGCATGACCACGAAATTTAATCTACATGTTTACATGTCTTTATTATAAATACTTTTTTTTCTCAAAGAAGCAATGAAATATTGTCTTTACGTTCCTTAAAATAGACTCAAAGTGTCGCTTTTAGGGCGCAGTAACTTTCCTTTCATACTTGGAATTTCATAACACTTTTCAGGCAGCAAAGTAACTTTTTTAATTTCGACAACATTGTCATTATTTCTTTGTATGTTTGAGAAAAGCACTATACATGCCTCGGCGTGAAAACGGATTCCAGGCCTCGTTGCCTATACGACTTGGCCGGAAATCCTCATTTTCCCGGCCTCTGATGTAATGTACAAATTTTCTAGTAAGCACCACAACGAACAATGCGAACGAATCTCTACCAGCACTTGCGCGCCATCTCTGGCCTGCCCGGATACTCACGGCCGTAGAAGATGATGGCGAACGCGGGGGTGAGGACGGCGCAGAGGGAGCCGCGCAGGTAGCAGCACAGGTACGGGATCAGGAGCGCCATCAGGATCACCATGAGCGGCGCGAACACGAACGTGAACCACTCCCAGCACTCCAGCGGCAGCTCCAGACCCTGCCCGAATACAAGACTGTCATTATTCATGCCTGTCTTGGACGAGTTGGAGGCCCAATAAAATGACCAATCCTTTATATTCCGAAATAAATGGGATAAAATATTTTCAAGTTTTCTGGTTTTTCAAGTGTGAGAAAAATAATGTTCACATATATAAATATTGAATGTCACACCGAAAAAAATAGACCAATATTACCCACGTAATCAGCTTTCGCGGCTGATGATGCCTGTACCGCTGTAATATTTAGTAAAAATAAACAATTTGATTTGAGTTTCATAAAAAAAACTTTAATATTTACCTACATAATAATATTATGTCATTACCCCAAGAACAAACTATATTGACTATTGGGTCAGCACATTGACTATCTATCCAATAGGCTAAGAAAGCCGGTGACGATATTAAAAGTGATATTTTACAATTGTGGCATCTGACACGGTGTTGAAAGAAGGTTTCGCACAGAAATCCAACATCAATTGAATAGAAAACATCAATTAGTTTTGTTTAATAATTAAACTAATTGATGTACAGATGTCGCTAGTGATTAGCTTCACAATACCATTGACTAAATTAGCTGTGATCGACGGAAGGCGGAAGGTCGTTTGGTGTAATTGGAAGCACGTTGGACCGGCAATCCAGAGGAAGCGGGTTCGAATCCCGTGACAACCAGAGTCTTTCGCAGTTGATTTTTTCTATGGTGTTACGACATTGTGGGATTATCAATTGAATAGGTAGTAATTGCTAATTAATAGGTGTCACGAGTGTTCAGTCTACTACATAAATGTGTGACAGCGGGACTGCTATACGACAAGAAAATGTTACTTGGGTTGGGGTACTAGTAAGATGCCCACGCTGCAGCCGCTCCGCGGTGTTCAGGCAACTGTCTCGGTGTGGAACAACTTACTTGCAGGATACCCACGAACAGTCCCACGCTGAAGCCGCCCCAGAGCGCCGCCAGCAGCCAGATCACCAGGAACAGGATGCTGTCGTGGTGCATGATGCAGGAGTAGATGTACGCCGAGGGGTGCACCTGCGGCCATTGTTAGACAGAGCTTCAAAATCCGCAAGTTACGAGGATTCGTGAAATGTGGGATCTTCGAAGTTCACGGTAGTAGGCCAGGCCTGCTACCGCGAACACCGAAATTCTTAAATTTCTGGGATTTCTTTCTGTCCCTCCAACGATGGCTTTATAGAGTGACAGACAGAACAACTCCTGAAATTAACGGATTTCGAAGTTCGTGGTAAGGTCGCAGATGTACCTATACATTTTACAGATATTTTACGAGTACTAAAGTGATTTGATAATTTGTCTCTGCATTCAGCTTCGGGTTTACTGTCTACGTATACCTGTTTGAATATAATTAATTGTGTGCATGTGTACGAATAGTAGATACTGATATTTTTATTCAAAACGGCAGCCTTCTTAAGCCATTCTCTTCAGATACCAAGTTTAAAAATACTTATTTTAAAAATATGCCTGTCTTGGAAATGGCTAAGAAAACTCGTAAATTTCATAACTCGCCACATATTGACACAACGTAAATTGAGTAGTTGGGTGAATATCTGAGCGTTTCAACCGCCTAATTTTGGTGGCATCATTTTTGCCGAGGTTTCTATTCGTTACAATGTGAGTGCTACTTTGTCATTTGAAGGAAGCACGGTACCTTATACAAATGACGAAGTATAACATTAAGAGACGATTCGAAACTGCGGCAAAAATCATGACACCAAAATTAGGCGGTATAAACGCTTAGATATTCACCCAGTTTTGTCTTCCGTGCGCTACGTACGGATTGTTCTATGTATATTGTGTTAGGCATATAAACGTAAGTGGGGTAGCAATAGCAACGTACGACGCCGATGGTGGCGATGACCAGCACCGCCGCCCGTAGCTCCAGCCCCAGGAAGGTGGTGGCCGCCGGCAGCTGGTCCAGTACGCTGCCCGGCATCGCGCCGACCGCCAACTACCGTTATCGACCGTCGACCAACGCTCGCCGACCGTTGACCAACACTCGCCGACCGTCGACCGCCGCTCGCCGACCGTCGACCACCGACCGCTGACCACGCGGCCAATATGCGGATGCTGCACCACCCGTGTTCAACACGAAACTCCCAATCTAAATTGGCTAGATCACGTTACACACACACGTTTTCACAAGGAGCAACCAATAAAACAGATTGTAAAAAAGTAACTATTAAACTCATACATAATATTTATCAAACCCAGTTCCAAATTACACTTGTCTAAATACCAACATCGATGAGAATATACCTAATCACAATTTGATAAAAATCAACACATTACGCAAAGTCATCGTAACAACGTATTTGTCAAATTATTGTCTCTGGAAGCAAGAGGTTTTACTTTTATGCTAAATGATCTATGGCTTCGGATTATATTTTAAGGGTTCGCTTTGTTTCCGTCCGTGGGTCTGTCTGGCCATCACGTCCATCTCTCATCTATAGCTGTGATGAATTGATCACATGAATGATTGCCTGTCGTATGAATGGGCTTCTTTCTCTGTAGGCATAGCACATGATTGGCGCGACAATAATGTCGCTGCGAGACATACTGTCCCTCTTTTATTCATTTAGTTGGTAAAAGACGGGAAATCTATCTCGCGGCCACATACTGCCGCACCAATCATAATATTCATAATTTAAGCCTGTTGTTATCAGATATTTGACGCTGACTGTATTAATCTTTTTGACTATAGTTTATAACGTATTTAAATTCCAATACACGTCAAAAAAACTACCAAAGATGGCGAAATGTCACGCTGTCCCATGTCATTACCATTGTGACGTTCCAGAAATAACCAACCATCGGCACACAGCGATGTTAATAAATTAATACAACTCGTTATTGTGTAAATCGTGATAAAAGAAACAGAAAAAAACAACCTTTTGGTATCCTAATCAGTTTTCCTAAAAAAATTATCACACATTACGAGACTACTAATCGGTACCAAATGTTGTTAAATCCTGAGTTATTGCCATTGAAATTTAAACTTTCTTCCGATAAAACACTTAAAGGGGTTAGCCGTGTAAGATAACCCCTTAAATACCTTTTTTTGCGACAAGTATTTAAATACGATTTTTTAATTAAGAAGTAGATTTAAATGTTGTCTTTAACAATATAGATAAAACAAGCAGCTGCCTATAATATTTACAGAAGTGAAAATTTACGGAACCACCTAATATTTCATTATAATGGCAATATTTTTGACAAGTATTGGAATCTAAATAGGTTTTCAAGTATAGTCCAGTTACCTCGTGGAAGTCTACTAGCCCCATCTGTCAACACAGAGGTAAACTGCGATAGTTTCCGTGTCGTGGCTAGGTGGCGTTACTGGTACTACGTATTTCAGTCTTTTCAACAACATAAAATAGATTTAAGGTCTTCAGGATACTTACACAAGAATGTAAGTGCAGCAAGCTCGATTCTCCGATCAAACGTAGTGACGTTCTTGTTCGTTGTGTTGTTATTGTGAGTAAAATCACACGTAAAAATTATGTAAAAACACTGAGATAAGTAAATTATCATCCTGCCTATTGTGATTCCTAAGGGACATTTCGATTGTTGAAATAAAACTATGAAAACGGATAAACTCGCGTATATTAACTAATTTTAACTTCATTCCGACGTCATCCGCAGACCACGAACCCTGTAAAGTGTTCGAAACGTTTAACGCGAGTTTATCCGTTTTCATAGTTTTATTTCATGAGTAATCCTCGCGGTAACCGAAGAAAATATCACTATAATTCAATAAAAACTGTTTTGGTGTTAATTTTATATCTACTTAAATTCCTAAATATATCGTACTTAATTGTCGTTACGAACCTGACTGCAAAACAGGTTTTCTAATGTCACTCTAATTGGATGTAACCAAAGATGAAAATGTCCTTATGTAAAATGTTTACAGAGGAAAAGCTACCTTTACTATATTTTATAGTTCATTTGGTTTACATTTCAATAGCTTAACCCTTAATGCATGACTTTTTCTTTTTGTTTCAAAAACAAAATGTGCATACCTAATGGCGTCGCAAGCACGAGAAAAATATTAAAAAAAAACTGTGGACATATTTTGGAAGGAATTTGTCCTACCAAAATTTCGAACATCATTACATTTTTTTGCAAAATCATGTATGATAAAACATGCAAATATTATTTACTTTTAGATTGAAAAGTATATTAAATTCAGTAATTGTAAAATCGTTATGGTATGAACTACAAAATTCCAGTGAAAAATAATTTCTTACTTAGTTAAAAACCGCTAAACGCACGCAACGAAAACAAATTTCCGCCATCTTGCTTATAAACACATGTAAGTTTTTTTAATACAGTTACGCCAACGAATCAGTAATAAGTTTGAAAGTGCATTAAATTTCCTTGCAAAATTAACCTTAAGAACATAATATACAAATCTAGTTTTCAAATACCAACTACGTTTTGGTTATGTACGATACATCGTACACCATGCATTTAAGGGTTAAACTGAGTATGACGTGCAGGACGAGGCTAGGTCAGAAATTAGTTCCCGAGTTTTGAAATGTTACGAGACAGCTCTCGTGTTTTTGGAACCGAGCCATATCATTCATTAGTGACTTAGTCCCACAGTAAGCTCAATTAAGATTTGTGATATGGATACCAAACGACGATTTATATTAAATATTGACAAAGGAACAAATACTTTTGATAAATAAATACACAAATAGTGCCCACGACGGGATTCGAACCCGGAACCTCCAGCTTCGTAGGCAGAGTCACTTCCAACTACCAACTAGGCTACAGAAGCTGACAAATTCAACAAGATTGACCCAATTAATATAAGATAAATGGTGAGTTTTTCTATAGCTGCTAAAATTTCATTCTTAGATCTCACGGACACAATAAATAATTAGTAAATTGAGGGAATGAAACTCAAAATTATTGGAGACTAATTTAATAATATAGTATACTGAGCAACTCTTCCGACTCGTAGATGGCTACTCGCGACACTTCCGGACTGCGTTCAGAAGAAATCTCTTCTTTACATTCCGTGGTTATTGTGACGTCACGTAAGCTTCCGGCGCGTGCCCGCCGCGGCGCAACTCGAAAATTCAGCCTCCGCAATCCCTATTATCTCTACTCAGTCACTGACTGCTTCTTCTGTGTGAGTTTTTTCGTGTTTCCTCATAGTAGCCAGTTTAGTAAAACCCTTTTTACATATTCCGCAGGAGTATGGTTTCTCTCCTGAATGCATTATTAAGTGATGCTTCAACGTACTGCCTTGTGTGAAGCGTTTTTCGCATATCTCACACTTGTACGGTCTTTCATCTCTGTGAGTGCGTTCGTGTCTTTTCAAGGTGCTGTGTTGCGAGAATTGCTTCTGACATTCTTTGCAAGTGTAAGGTTTTTCCTTAGTGTGGATTCGTTCGTGTGACTTCAAGTTGCTCAACTGCGCGAATCTATGGTCGCACATTGTACATTGGTAAGGTTTCTCGCCAGTGTGAGTTCTCATATGTCCCCTCAATATAAACGATTTAGAAAACAGTTTTCCACAAAGTTGGCACGTGCGCGCCCTCCTCCCCGCCTCAGAGTCGTGCCCCCTGGGTTCCTGCCCGGTGTGCGACCGCTCGTGTCTTCTCAAATTGGTCGAGTCACCGAACCGTTTTCCACACAAGTCGCAAGAATACGGCCTCTCACCCGTATGAGAGCGCAAGTGTCGTTTCAAATCACCGGCTTTGTTGAACTGTTTATCGCACACTTTACAGATGTAAGGCGGTAACATTTCCGGTCTCCTTTTTTTCATAATGGGTTGGCCGTTGACGTGTTGACGTTCGTGTCGTCTCAAAGTGGTGGTTTCCGAGAAGGCTTTTTTGCATACATAGCAGGAATACGGTTTCTCGCCCGTGTGGAGGCGCATGTGCCGCCGCAGGTCGAAGGCCTTGATGAACCGCTTGGGGCACACGCCGCAGGGGTAGGGCCTCTCGCCCATGTGGCCTCTCATGTGGTCCTTCAATTTAGTGGAATCTTGGTATTTCTTGTCACATATTTCGCACTTGTGTTCCTTCTTCGGGCCGGAGCGGCGCTTCCCCGTCCCCGCCCCCGCCCCCCCGGCGCCCGCGCGCGGAGTCCCCACCACTCCCCCCGCCGCTCCCGCCGCCGCCGCCGACGTCGCGCTCCCTTCTGAAACAATACACAAGTGAACCCAAGGTGTGTGGCACATGTATGGATAGGCGAGACCCAGAGACGCGTGTTCTGGCTCGCATTGTCGTCAATGTCATCATCTTTAAGGATTAGTTTTGATAAATCAGTCGGTCAATATTCTACATCGTAACGACCGATACATCATCAGCAGCCTGTGATAGTCCACTGCTGGACGTAGGCCTCTCCTATTAACTATGCGTATAGACGCATTAGGAGATAAATATTTTATCAAATAACGGTCAGTGACACTTTAATCCCTTAGTCGACTCTTACGACACCCGCAGGAGGAGTTGGGGTGGTGACAAATGTATTCTTACTGCCGTCACCACACGGCGGAACGACCGATACAGATAATTTGATTATAATATAATATTTTTAAATAAATATTTTAGGACATCTTTATACAAATCGACCTAGTCCCACGGTAAGCTCAATTAAGGCTTGTGATGTGGGTACCAGGCGACGATATATATAATAGATAGATACATATAGATACTTAAATACATAGACAACCAGGACCAAGGAACAAATATTTGTGATAAATAAATACACAAATATTGCCCTCGCCGGGATTCGAACCCGGAACCTCCAGCTTCGTAGGCAGGGTCACTACCAACTGGGCTACGGAGGCTGACAAGGAGGCTGACAATTTGATTAATATACAAGGTTTGTTTTTTTTTTCATAACTGATGGCGACAAATAACTAGTGATCGACAGAAGAAGATTGGCGTTTACAGATTTTGGAACAAACATACAGGGTGCGAGAAAATGGTCATTTTTGACAAACTTTTTTTTCGATTCCTATCGATCCTGTTACTGTTCAGGATCAAAGCTTGTATGGGACCAAAAAAGTGCAGCTAGAAAAGG
This sequence comes from Thaumatotibia leucotreta, assembly GCA_025490895.1. Classification (NCBI taxonomy): domain Eukaryota; kingdom Metazoa; phylum Arthropoda; class Insecta; order Lepidoptera; family Tortricidae; genus Thaumatotibia; species Thaumatotibia leucotreta. The sequence goes on from JALPQI010025243.1 coordinate 10,313, forward strand.
CGAAAACCAAGAACGAAAATTCCCATAAAATACAATGAGATAAAGAGTCAGGAAAGGTGTATGGGCATTTTCACTTCTAGGGACACCCAATTAGCTTAACTCTCACAAAAAAGTTAAATTCGATGTCAGTTTTGTAACGACAATTAAGCATTAAATATTAACAAAAATATTTTTTTATCATTCAATCCAGAAAGAATACGCGTTTATGCAATATAAAAACATGAATTAAGTGGATTTACGTAACTATTTCATGCTTAATCGTCGTTATAAAACTGACATCGAAGTTAACTTTTTTGTGAAAGTCAAGCTAATTGGGTGACCCTAGAAGTGAAAATGCCCGTATAGGTTACCGGTCTGCAGCCGCGTGGTGTGCACGTGCATGGTGAGCGGGTCCAGCACCAGCACCAGCTCCCCCCGCGGCGCCGCGCCCCCCCTCACCCCCTCCCCCGCCGCCGCCGCCGCCGCACCCCGCCCCTCCCCCGCCGCACCCCGCTCCACAAGCCCCCCGTCGCTCGGTTTGTCTGACAAACACATACACTCCTTTACTACGAACAAATAAAACATGGAAGCCGCACGCCATATTAAATTGCCTTTCAGAAACGGTCCTGAATTTTAGTTGACTAATGTCACCCCCTCTTTAATGCATCACGCTAATGAATTTCAATGTCAACCTATAAAAATTTAAACCGCCATTTAGAAATAGTTGTGATTGTTCCATCAAAGTTTTGATGGAACAATGATGTTGCGCCGAAATATGCGCGGTGTCACGAAAAGCGCTATGTCCTGCCCATCTTGGCACAATTGAATAATTAGTTTTGGGGGCATTTTTGAGCTGGCGTTAGACGTCTATGTTATATTATGGTCGCAGGTCTTTTACAAGTTCAGAGTCTTCGGAGTAATCACTAATAGGGATGACTGTAGTTAAAATAAATTATTTTACATTATGCGCGACATAATACACGAAGAAATTATTACTGAGATGTAATTGCAGTAATTTTTGTACAGAACTTCTATTTAATATATTGAAAAGGACTTAAAAGAGTAGGTAATTTTGGCAGTACTCAAACGTGACATCACTTTTGTGTATTTCATATAAAATTCCATAGTGGTGATCGTTTTGACAGTTCGAAAAAGATGCTGATTTGACTTGCCAGTCATTATGCCTATTGCGGATGCGTGCAATTCTCTTACAGGTAAATTCATCAAAGCAGGCACCGAACGGATCAAGTAAGTGACAGAAACTACGAACAAATAAAACATGGAAGCCGCACGCCATACTAAATTGCCTCTGAAAAACGGTCCTGAATTTTAGTTGACAAATG